>CAEGAF010117712.1:0-15750 GCA_903067075.1 Micropoecilia bifurca
CGGCCGATCCCGATCATCCCCGATTTCACGGAAATCGGCCGATTATGATCGGTGACCGATCGATCGGCACACCTCTAGCGCTTGTGTATGACAGTAAACATGACTTTTTGTTACTCGCCACATCAATCACAGACAGTAACTTGATGTCACTTAAGGTTGAAGCAGCAGTGTAGTAGAAATCAGAAATACTGCCACCTGCAGGTGGGAGTTAGTCACTTAAAGCCAACAGTTTGGGCTATTTTTGCAGAATATTTGTGATAAATTCACAATTACGCATTAGAGCGAAAAACAAAAACGTAGATTTTGTACAACTTTCCGTTATTGGGAATTACTAAAAAAAACAAACTTGAGATAGCTTAAAGCAAATGAATAATCTATTTAAAAATAAGAACTTATAACATTGCTTTACTTTCAACACTCAATACTTACCCTAAATGTAATAAGGATTTCTTTTGACCCTACAGCCAAGCGCACTGTCTGACCATTTTCCACACCTGCAAAAAAACAATAAAAATACTCCAAACACAATCTGTTCAGGACTAAGGGCTTCAATATTAACCCAGTCGAGACAATACGAGTTCAACAGCAGTGAAGATTTTGAGTACAACCAACTTTAGAAGCAGATTTTTACACATATCCCTCAGAATGTGAGAACCCACCTGCCGGCACCGGCACCGTCACACTCTGCTTCCTCTTGGTTTGGCCCGACCCTCGACACAACGCGCAGGGCGTGATGATGATGGTCCCCTTCCCGCCGCACCGTCGACACGTGCTGCGCATCATGAAGGGCCCTGTGTTGACCGACTCCTGTGGGGAGGAAGACGGATGGAAATACTCTGACTCCATGTGTAAAGAACAAATTCTTTGCTGCGGATCCGATCCGAGGAAACGGAGAGAGAACGGGTGTGAAACGAACCACTCCGGAGCCGCTGCAGTAGCCGCACTGAGACACCCGGGTGCCCGGCTCGTTGCCCCGGCCGCCACATCGAGGGCAGTCCTCATCCAGGTTCACGCTCAGCTGCTTACTCGCCCCCTTCGCTGCCTCGGAAAACGTGAGGTCCATCATGTACTGTGGAGGAAAACGGTGTGTGATGAACGTTACTCAGTATAAAGTGCATTGAATAACGTGCTCCAAGTACATGAATCAATGTTTCAAAACGTGTTTCAAAAAAGGATTTCCAAGTTTGAGTTAGTAGTTATAAAACTCGCAAGTTAATTAGCAGACATTTTTTAACTCAAACTTAAACACTTTTTGTTAAAATACCGTATTTTCCGCACTATAAGGCAGACTGGATTATAAGGCGCACCTTCAATGACTGGCCTATTTTAAAACCTTTGCCATATATAAAGATATATAACGCATTATAAGGCGCATAGAACAGACCTTCAGTTTGGGTTGCCAATTTGTTCCGTACTCTATTATTACACATCCACATTTGTAAAAAAAAAAAAAAGGTCCCCGAGGACTTTAGGCTGCCCCCCCCAGTCATTGTTTCACTCACGGTGTTGGTGTTGCGATATTGTGCCTAACTGCTTTCTGGGTAACACAGATCAACCAACACGCTGTCGCAGTCTTCGTCTCTCTTAAGCTTTAAATATATTAGGGCTGGTCCCTTGGTAACCTAGTCGAAGCTCCCCGGATTAATGTCTAAAGTCACTTTGTTGACATAAAGAATGTCAACAAACAGTCCAACTCCGGTCGACGAGGAGAGACTTCCGACTGGGCCGGGGCGGCCGGACGATGGTCACCCTTCTCCGTTAGCGCACAGCATGTTTGTGGAGAACGTGGTGCTAAATGACCTGCAGACGACCTGATTCTAGACGGTCGGTAGGTAGCTAGGTCAGTCAAACTTTATTAACAAACCAATGAACTGACAACTATCCCAGCATGCACCTCACGCTTCTTCTTCTACGAGGGAAAATGAAGTTGGCTGGCTGCTTACCGTAGTTGAGCTGTTGTGGCTCAATATTGGTCCATATCTAAGGCGCACTGTCGGCTTTTGAAGAGATTGAAGGTTTTTAGGTGCGCCTTATAGTGCAGAAAATATGATACTTAAAGTTCAGCTGTCCTGGAAGGTTTTTGATGGTTTCTGCTCATTTACATATTTTAGCAAAAGCTGTAGCGTGAATTAAAGGGACAGTATTATGTTTTTCCAGTTATTTTACAGGATAATCAAGTAGCTATGTTGCCTTCAGTTGCTATATAAATGCTGCATATATCAAATATGACTTAGAAGAAATTTTAAGTCATATTTGAAATTAGGCCTCTGACTCTAAGAATCTCCTGCTCTTTCTGAAAATCCGCCATTATGAACACGGCTCCTCTATTAACACTTTAACAACATTTTTACCAGCGTTGCTCTGAGAAGTAGCTCCTGTGATGAGCTCAGCAGACACTCAGTTCCACCAGGTGTTTGCTAACTGCTGCTGGCTAGTCTGGAGGAGTTCAGCAAGTGAAGGGCTGCTCACCGAGACAGAAGGAGGAGCTTCGTCCTCGAAGGTGGGGCTAGGCGTTTTGAACAGCTGACTGGTTGCCATGGGAGATTAAAGGATTTTTCAAAGATGCATAAAATAATACAGGTATGTTTTTGATGAGGGAATAATATTATAACATGAAGTAAAGCTCAAAACAGTCAATTATGCTCAATGCTGCTCCTTTAAATCTGAACAAATACAGTTTGTGTTTTACAGCAAACTCCCATTTTCCTCATGTCTGGATTAGACAATAGGATTGCAAAAAAAAGATGCCTCTTCTTTCAAAAAAAAATCTCCCACATATTGGAGAATGTGCTACAGGTGTAATAAAACTAAGCTTGTACTTTTGCCAACCCCCCACCCCCACAAAAACATTTATTTGAAAACAATGAAATTATCAAAAGGTTTGGATCCCAACAAGTTTTGTCCCAGAACTATCAGCTAATTTCTCAGCAGCACAGCGAATACCTCCAAAAACAAAATGGCTTCTCTAGAGGTAAGCCTGTCGCAATAAGCAACTAATCAAAGTTAAATGAAAATGAGCTTGATAACTCCAGTAATACCTCAGGCCGCTGGTCGAACATGCTGCTGAAGTCTCCAAAGCCCAGGCCCCCCGTAAACTCTCCAAAAATCTTCCTAAAGAGCTCTTCAGGGTCCACAGTGCCCCCCCCCGCCCGGTAGTACTGCTGCTGGCCCGCTCCGCTTCGGTTCGGGTCGAAGCCCGCAACTCCGTACGTATCGTACCGTTTCCTCTTCACCTCATCGCTCAGCACCTACAGAAAACCAATCAGTTAGCTCAGCTGAACAATACTGACAGAATTACTGAATTTCAAAACCAATTCACAAACACTTCTGAGTCACAGGACAAAAACAACAAAAAAAAACCCTGTTTTGTACCTCATAGGCTTCAGCCAGCTTGGCAAACTTCTCTTTCGCCTCCGGGTCATCTGGGTTTGTGTCTGGATGGTACTTTTTAGCCAACTGGACAAAGGGAACACACACACACACAAAACATTTAAATGTGTTAAGATAAGGAATAAAAGTCAGTTCTGGGTTGAAGAAACATCTGAATGTGTCTTGGACCTGATAATAAGCCTTCTTGATCTCTTTCTGTGAAGCAGTGCGAGAAACACCCAGGGTCTCATAGAAGTCCTGTTTGTTTGGGAGTCTGCAGCTGGAGTGGAAGGAGTGGCAGATGACGCCATGGGGGCATTTCACACCTGTAGTGAAAAGGGGGAAAAAAAGGATTAAACCTTATAAAGCTGATGGAAATGTGTGTCATTCTGCAAATTGACCCAAACATAGTGTGTCTATACTTTATACACAAAACCATGTCAGTGATATGGCCGCTCCCAAGAACAGAAGTCACACAATAACCATTTAACAGAACTTCAAATTAAGTTCTTATATACAAGTGAATTTAATTCACTTAAATGAAGGGTTTCCCTCAGTGTATTATAAGCCTGGTGGGCCACCAGGCTTTACTTGTGCCCCCACCAGGCTTACTAAAGCTTATTTTTAAAAGTTTTTCCAATGTTTGCATTTTTAAGGACTTTATAGTAGGTATTCTTCCGATCTTCCAAAAACACATAATAATGAAGTAATATTTTCAAAAAAATTTTAACTCAAAAACACAGCAGGCTGCTGGATGAACGAGTGCTGAGCGGCCCAACCATCGGGATTAGCACGTTTTCTGGGAGGAAACTTTGAAATGTATGGCAAAAATGTTACTGACCATAATTTACACAAAGATTTAGGCACTTTTACAGCTGCTTTTCTTCTCGTTTCTGCTTGTTGTATGCATTTCTATTCTGCCACAGCAAATGGTTTCATGCAAATTACAAATTAAGCAACAGTACGTTTATAATCCGCTTTGTAACACCCCAGAAGAATTAGACGACCACCACAGCAGACCCTTCAGTTATTTCTTCTGTCTCTCAAACTTTTGCAACAGGAGTTGCATCATCCAAACACCAAGGTTAGCTAACCTTACAAAAGCAGCTGAACACTACTTGGCTTTTCAGACCCAAAACAGCCTGATGTTCCAGCAGCCTGCGGGCTTTATGAACCACAGAGGACGCGCTGCTGTGCTGTCAGACTCTCTCTCTCTCTCTCACTATTTTGTTAGGAATTGTTAGGTAACTCCTCTCACCTGACAGAGCCCTCAATGTCACCACGCTACGGGGAGCCCAGGAGCCCAGGCTGACCGCTATCCTTCCCCGGTGAGGGTGCAAGACTGCCGGGTGAAGAGCTTTTCCATGTCTGCTTGGGACAACGAGGAGGAGCCCGGAGGAAGGTCCAGGTGAAGCAGAAGCTCCCAGCAAGCGTGTTGTCAGCCGGCTAGCGGAGCACGCCATTTTTGTCGTCACTACCGCTGTTGGTTAGCAGGAGAGCGCATGCGTGGTAGGTTGAAACGGAAATTGCCTTTCAAAATTAGATATTTTAAAATTAAATTGAACTAAGTGTAGTTTTTTTTAAAAGCCCACTTAGAAAGTCCACCGAGTTTTATTATGAATACGTTGTTGTCAGGAAATGTTTAAACGTAACTGTTGTAGTATTAGTACAATTATTGATGACATTGAGGTCAAATCAGATGTGAAGACCGTCACTTGATTTATTTAAAATGTTTCTCTTCAAATGGATTTTCTTTGTATAGTTGACTTCCGTGAAAACCTTTAATTCATGTCATATATTCATAGCGAATCGCTTAACAAAAGTTAATAACTAATAATTAATAATATCTCCCTTTGGGATTAATAACGTATTTTTGAATTTGAATTTGAAACAATTGTTCTTTTTTTCTTTGTCGTCGAGGGACGCAAACATGAATCATTCCCGAATGGATCATGTTTTACATTTAAGAAAAGAATCCAGCGCTTTTTCTTCTAAACGCTAGATGGCAATGTTGAGCTGACAGGCGCTTAGATCAAAGACTACTGCAGCGTCAGAGAACCGACAGTTGTGAGCTTTTTATTGTGAAGGTTTAACTTTTCTTTTTTTTTTTAAAGGGAGCTGGAAATTGTGCAAAGCCATATTTTTGAGAAATTTGAGAAATATACAATGTTATATTATCTAATGCTTAAGGTAATGTTTCATGCTTAAAAAATGTTTGTTATTATTGAGTGCTTCTTTTTAATGCATGTAGTATGTGTTTGATATAGAAAAGGGAAACAATTTTAAAATAATGTCAATTCAAGTTTATACTCTAATGGCCAACAGAAATCCTTAATCTGTTCATGAAAAAAATATCACTGAAAGTAGGTTAATTCACAGATTGAGTCATGCATTTTCGCTTAAATATTTATGCTAAAATCTTTAGGTTGGGTGGTAATGTTGTATTAAAACTAACTTCCCAGCAGAAAAAAACATAGAATGGGGGTTAATCCAGGAATGGATTTCCGAGGCAATCCTGCTCTACAGTGTTTACTTAACAATACCAGGGAAAGACGGTCAGTCATTTGATGTGTCCAGTGGTTGAGATCATAGAAAAAAAACAAGAAAACAAAAGATCAAAGCTGTCATATATCTGGACATTTTACAATAAAGTGTTGATTGGATGTTAGTATGCCTCACTCAACTCTGTTTTTGTCTCTTCTCGCCTCTTTTTGTGTCTTTTTCCCCGTCAGTCCGTCTTCAAAACAAACTCCAAAGTTGTGTGAGTCTAAGTGTAACAGCATATATAGTATATAATCATCCATCCATTGTTTATACCCACTTAGGGTGCAGACAACATGCTAGTGGATCGCCTGTTCATCACAGGAATATGCAAGAACGTAAAGGACAACCAACCAGCCAGCCAGCCAACCAACACATTCACTCTTAAGAGAAACAAGCAAACCCTAACAGTCATGTTTTTGGACTGCAGAAGGAGGCCGGAGTCCCTGGAGTTAACCCACACATGCACAGGGAGAACACTCAACCTCCATGTAAAAAAGCTCCAGACTCTAATCTAAGGTTAAAGGTTAGACCCAGGGCTTTCCTTCTGCAAGGCGACAGCGCTGCCAACTGCTCTACTATCAAGACCCTTAGTATGCAGAACAGAATAGACCAGACTAGACTACAATGCCCTGTATTGTCTTTCAGTGGCAACATTGAAATGTACCAGCAGCAAGTGGATATTCTCACCGGGTAAAATATAACAAAATCAAAATACTGACCAGTTATTAAAAATAGCACATTTAGATTCAAAGAAATGCTCATCTGAATGGGATCATTTCTATAATCAGTGACAGCAACAAGTTCTCGGTCTCTAGCTTTTTAAAATCTGAAACTCTGTAGGTAGAAGGTCTGAGGTCAAGTGAGCTGATGAAGAGGTCAAGTCAAGGTCACACTCCCACTTCTCCAGCTTAACACGATTAACACATTTAAACATTCAAAGACACATTGTGTTGTTTTAAAGCAGCTTGTGTCACGCTGGCTGCTGCCTTTAGAGTGTTGGGGTTGTGGCTCATGATGCCAGAACCACTTTCAAACACCAACACAGCTCCTTTATATCATGAGCTAAAATAGAACATGTTTTTATCATGAACCAGTGTTACCTACATTTTGGAGCAAGATTTAAAAAAACACAAATTCACAATTATAAGAAATAGTGGAATGCAAATTAGTAAATAACAGGAATGACTGCTAACAGGATAATAAAAAAATTGCTAGAAAATTAATTAATCTTTAATCGCAGAAATACAGCCACATGCAAATTTGGGTATTTAAAATAAAATAAAAAAATCTTCTCTTTTGTGTATAGGTACATTAACATAAACTGTGTACAGAAATACCTAAAATATATTTACAACCATAACGTCAGTTCTTACATCAATCATATAAAAAGTATAGCATAAAATTGAGCCAGTGCATCTTTTACATGTAACATTCTGTGTTATTTCAGCAGATTCATGATGCTGTCCACTCCAACGAGACTCCTCCAGCTTTTGGATAGCCAGCAGACTCACAGCATTTCAGATCTTTCACCATAAGATCCTGTTATCAAACCTTCTGAGACAAATCAGCTGAAACAAAATTTCCACATTCTGGTCAATTTCAAGTAAAGTGCTTCAGTTACTCAATTTTTTTATCGGTATTTTAAAGGAATACCACTGCATACAGCACGACTACAATCTTGTAAAACCTTTTTATCTCAACATATTATTTCCCAGGGGGACCAATAGTGTCGGAGGGGCCTGCGGGTGCAGCAGTTAAACCTTGGTCACAGAGTCACAAGTTTTCCCACTGATGTGGATCACACTTAGCCCCACAGCCACCGTGACATTCATAAATATGTCACAAATAAGTATCAAAAGAAGACGGGAACACGTGCTTTCTTTTCATCTGAATTGAGCCGCTTTTTGTGCCCACACGCCCATGTGACAACAACGGAGTCGTCTCACAGACCAGTGGAAAGCGAAGAGGCACACAGCTGGTGATGCAGCTCCGGGGCAAAGCACATATATCACCAGTGAGAGGGAGCAAAATGTCCAACCATGTCCAGCGTGACACTCCGCACTCCTCTCTGTTGTGGAGATGATCAGCCTGTTATGGTAACAGGCTGAGCTACTGTGTTACTGAACGCTCTCTCAGAATCACTGCAATCGGTGTGTCCTGCAGGCCTCAACACGTCAAACACAAAATATTACCATGTTATTTTTAATTTTTTTTGGTCTGGTTTTTAGTGCAAAGTGTTTTAGTACACTTGAAATAAGACAAAACTGACGTACAAGTGACATTTCAGCAAAATACAGGAGCTTGTTTAAAGTCAATAATTCTTTAATACTTATGAAAACGTTCACTGGCAGATCATTTCATTCGTCTTATGGAAAAATAAGTCCATTTACCTGTAAGTGGAAGCAGTAGCAATATTAAGAAATTAGTGACTCAATACAAGCTCATATATTGAGACGAAGTTATTTTAACTTTGTCTTATTTCAAGTGTACTTAGATATTTGCATAAGAAAATAGACTTTTTGTAAGATTTTGTATTGTTGCAGTGAAGGGGTGTATGGTTTGAGGAATGCTGGGAAATTAACAGGGAAAACATTTCATATAAATTTTAAATGTTTTTCATAAAAAATTAATACTAATAAGGCAGATGTAGCTTAGATTTGCATAAACTTTGACCTGAGAAAATGTTTTTTGTAAAAAAAAAAAGGAAAAAAATGTTTTCCATTCTATTTTTTTGAGCTCAACAAACAACAAACTGAGTCAGTGAAATTTCCTGCTAAAAAGTGACAGTAAACTGATATCAGTATATTTTAGAATAAGTGGTAAAATAAAACAAACCTTAGCAGATACAAAAGAAGTTCTATGAAACTGACATGTTCTCCTTTTTCAAACCCTTAAAGTTATGTTTCATAGTTCTTCTCATTCCCTCATTGAAACAGTGATTTTCTTTGTTGTATCTTAACCCAGTCCAGTCTGTATGAAATGACATTGCTTCCCATCAGAATTACTGTCTTCCTAGCTGCATGTAGGTGGTCCGTTTTCTAATTAGATAAGGAATTTCTTATGATGAGTCAACTCACTATGGGAATACTGGGAATGCACAACGACCAATCAGATCGTTTTCATTTAGTTATACAAGCCTAGGATGTGGTGATATTCAAACACAGATGATGTCATGTGTTGAACCATAAAGCAGAATCCTGACATACGGACGATAACACATGTAAGAGCTGAGAAGGTTTTAGGTGCTACGAAGTGGTTTCAGATAATTCTAGAAGAACCGTAACGACGAAGTGCTGTTTAAACGACTCAAGCTGTAAAGGCAGAAACAACTCTGTAGGTGTAGTTTCTCCAAAAGTGTGTATCTCTGTTTAAACCAATTGGCAGTTTTCGATATAGGAAATATAGGCACTTACCCAGGGTAGCATTAGAAACAGAGAGGAGTGCAAGAACACGACACAAACAAAAACATTATCTGTCAAAACTAGTATATGTCAACCTATACTAGTTTGTTTTCTAAACCATGGTCAGTCATCGATTACTTGCATCAACTGCTTCCAGCTCAGACTCACACGGAGCGACGGATGGCAGCGACAAAAGACAAACGTCTTCCAACTTTCTTGTGTTGCATCGTTAACTCACGTGTGTTTGCATGTCTACGTGTACAAGCTCAAAATTTCACTTGCGCTAATTGTGTCTGTTGCTTGCAGGGAGGAGGGGATCAACTGTCGCCTCATCACTGAAGTTCGATACGAAATCAACAGAGATTGTGCGACGCTGCCTTCCATGTCCCAAGTTCTAAGGACACCATGCTAAGCTCTTTGTGTAGGGATACATTTATGTTTTTTTCCCCCTGATCCACAATCTCGGACTGCTTTCTGCATTTTGGCTTTCAGGAGGCAGGACTATTCATGGCTTTGCAGCCCATGTCCAGTGAGGCACAAGTTATCTAGTCGCTGTCTTCTGTTTTTGTAGCGACTTACTGCTACATTTAGCAATGCTAATCCAAGAAAGTTCAAAGAAATCTCAGTTTCCTGGTTTGGTTTTCTGCAAATGAAGCTCATCTGGTTCAAGATTTAACTATTGTGTGTCCAGAGTTAGTATTTGTTATGTCTAGTGGTGTGGAAGTCAGGCCAAAAAAGCTGATACTAAGAGACCAAGAACACTAACCTGAGGAAATACGTCCAACACGCAAGGGAATATGTTAACTAACTGGTCAGACAACCACTGGTCCTCAAATCCAGACCTCGAGGATCAGTGTCCTGAAACCTTTAGCTGCTATCCTGGTCCAACAATCTGCCGCCTTTCTCTCATCTCAAACCAATCTTCACTTTCTTCTCTGATATCAACATGGATTTTTTTATGTTGTCCCTGTGGATATTTCCACTTCCCTTAACCTGAGAGACGGCTGTACATTAAATCCCAACACACACCTCATTCAGTTTAATTGTGTTGTCATTTGCCAGACTTTGTCCTACCATAAATCTGAGCTCTGAAACCCTAAATGGCCCACAGACATTTTGTGGTTGATCACTTAAGGAATTTCCAAGTTTGTTTTTGTCTAATGTCAGGTTTTCCGCGGTTAGTCGTTCCGCTGTTTCCACAGCGGGGAAGCATTTCTGGCTGACAGGGAGGGGCGTGTGATTAGCTGAGCACATTGTGTTTTGTTTACATTTTCCATATTTGTGATACATGCCAGTGTACCTTGATGTGTTGAAGAGATGTGTATAGACTATAAAACCATGAATGAGACCACCCACTCAGATCCACTGTGTGCTGGTTTGTTCCCAGGCTTCCTCCTACACAGCGGGCCAAGCCAACCCAGGACACTTATGATCTTTCCATCTGGACTCTGTATGCAAAAAAAAACAAAAAAAAAAAACAAGGACGAAAATAGTTTTCTTTAGTTGTTTTCATAGAAACTTTAAAAAAAAATTAGTTATTGATTCTGTTGAGTAACTATATTGTTAATTCATAGATTTTTTAAAATCTCCATTCTGCTTATATCTTGTTTTTATTGATTGAGCTGCAGCATTTTCTCTCTGAGAATCTATAATTTGATATGATCAATTGATTAAATCTTTATCATATTGATAAGAACAACAAAAAAAGTTATTAATTCGTCCACTGACCTTCCATGAAGTAACTTTAGAAGGGAATTAGTTATATTGGGTTTAATTTGAGGTTTTCAGACTAAATAATGCTGAATATTAATACATCCTGCACTTTATATTTGTCCAACAATTTGAAAACCTTAAATCATTTATCTCCTAATTCACAATTATGCACCACATGGTGTTTGTCAGTCACATGAAACCTTAAGAAAACATGTTTAATATTGTTCTCGTAACATCATAAACACATTTGCACAGAATTGTATGTTCTTAAAACTAGAAAAAAAAGATTCAACTTATTGTTTTGTTTAATGCATATGGAATGTCTTCATGTTTTCAAAAGGTTAAAACAAAATCTAGTGGAAAGCTGTGATTGGTCAAAGTTCAATGTAGAAACGTCACTTGTTTTGCAATTACACAGAGGGTTGTTAAATATTCTATTGAGATCATTTGACATGCACCACTTAATCTCTGCTACAACCTGCCTATAGTCCCACAGGCTGTAATCTGCTAACAATAGGGCAAAACTGGTAAGGGAAATAGATGGATGCATTATTTACACATGATCGCTTTCTGTCCTAAAGCCAATTTTTAGAACCATGTCACCAATCTTTTTTCATTTCCTAAATTTGATCAGTTGTGTGTTTGTCTCGTATGATGAGGACACCCCTCCGTCCTCGTTTTCATGGATTCCTTTGGCTTTGTTGTGTGATCGTTAGGCTATAAATGTGTCTTACTCTCTGACCTTTGCGGTACGTGGCTCGTACAATGCCATTATTATTGGACGTGGTGCAGCCACAGAAGCATTTCTGTTGTTTAAAGGTTTTCTGCATAAAGCCCCAGTGTTGGCTTGACCCAGTTCCTTCTGAGTATCTGCCGCCCGTCGGTGTTACACCAGGGTCAACCGGCCCACTCTAATTTATAAAACCGTGTACGTGCGTCCCTAATTTGCAAAAAGGACGTCTCCCTTGTACGTCCAACTGTCTATTTCCCAGGAAGTTCACATCTACCCCCTTGAGCCCTCAAACAAAGAGGTCCGCTTGTTGTTGACACTAAAGTCTTGCCTGAAGCTAAGGGTAGTGCTGTGTCTCACCCTCACAACCTGCTCCAGCTCATAAATTTAAGCATTTCCTCTCGTGATGCGATCGCTGAATGATTCCAGGCATTAAATCTCCTCAAGTCGCCTGTCAAATTTGACAAGCAATGCCAGAAAGCTACCAGCACATTACACCAGAAGTGCATCGTTGAGGTATGTAAGAGTTTCCTGCCTGGTGCTCTTTCTTTTTCTTGTCTTCACTCTTCTCTTCTCACTTCCAGACACAATCAGGGACCACCAAAGAAAGCTCCTTTCATCTTTGACAAGACATTGACAAGTTCATTTAAGCCTCACACCGACTCGAGCAAAGCTCCCATTAGGGTTGTAGGGGAGGGCTGAAAGATGTCTGTAGTGGGTAGGAAGATGGCGGCGGGGTGTGGGGGGAGGCTGAGGGAGCGGCCACGGTTGGAAACACTCGAGCTGGCAGGATGTTACTTTCTCTGTGCTGTTTTGTCAACACCAGAAGATGTAATTGCACCCTTTGCTTCTGTCAAAGCCTTCTCACCATTCCTCAGCAACCGTGAAGAGTGGCAAGTAAAGAAAAAACCCCCCGAAGAAAATGAGATGTCAAGTCAGAGAACTAAGAGTTGAGCTGACTGTTTTCTCTGCTATTCTTAAATCAAATAAAACTTACAATTCCTATAATGTGATTGTGACAAAACAAAAGAGAAGTAAAAAGAGCTGTCATAATCGGTCATGACTGTTAAAATTTAATCCTAACAATCCTAACTTTGAAAAACAAGTGACTGTCTCAAGGCTACAAGAATAATTTGTTTCCATGGTGTTAAAAGTCACTGTTATGTGTGAAAGTTGTGAGATAATTAAGACATATGGAATAATTTGGGTTCATTGGCACTAAATTACTAAATATCTCAGACTGTTGCACAGAAATACGTACTCATGTGACAAAGGCAGGATGAAGACCAACAACCTGAGTCGGCTTTCCTGGGGCATAAAATGGTTTTGGCTCCAATTGAAAGTGGTCTCAAGAGGTTTCGGGGGACATTCAAACCTCCACAGCCTGTGCATCTTCTCAATATGGCCTCTCCCTGGGCCAGTCACCATCAAGGATGACAAAATCATAACCACACTTCCTAGCCACAAACTGTGACTTTCACTGTGACTCTCCACCACCCATTTCTGGACCTCCTGTTTCCTCTTTGCGTTGCAGACAATGCCTCTTCCTAAAACCATTCCTTCTTCTCCAGCTCCACATCTACCTCAGTGACCTCTATCTCATGATTCTGCTCCAGACCTCTATGATCTTCTGGAGTAAGCCAGGTGTAGTTGGACCTGCCTTGTACTCCTGTCTACTATCTGCCTTGATTGGGATGATGAAATTGGGTTGTTTGGATTTTTAGGTTTGTTTCCGCATCTGGATTTTTGATATCTGAGCGTTACCCGGTTTGCTCTTCGTTCCTGGTTTGTTTATACTGGATTGACTGCTGTTAGGCTGTTTTAAAGCTTCACAATGATTGGCTGGAACAACTGCCTGTAACCTCACACCTGCTGCACAGCGGTCTGCAACTTTTATGTGAATAAGCAAAAGAATAAAGAAAAGATCACAGAGGATAACTTTTCATACGCATCTGATCCTGAGGTCTTACTCTGCCTGGTATGGCACGGCAAGTGACAACCCCATATCATCAAAATTTCTTTTGCAGATTTTGCCAGAAATCCTCGAAAAGCCCTCCATGAAATTACTTGTCATCTTCACAGAACATCCAGAGTGCTGCTTGCTATCTGTGAAGCCCCTCTGGCACAAGACTTGCGTCACACTGTCTGCCTTCTCAACTTATCTGGTATTTGACAAAGGAATTTTCAAATGTTTTCTCACTCCTCCTAAAATACCAACCTTATGTAACGTACAGCTCGGAGCAACAATTCTGTCTATTTTATATAACAGTTTATAGCAGTTTAACAACAAGCAGATTAATGTATGCATTACCATAAATTATAGCACAGAGGGGTTGATTGGAGCACAACAAGGAACAGGCAATGTTTTGGGTAGGACTTTTATTGCTATGAAAACTACCATTTGTTGGAAGTGCATTGTTATACCATGGATAAGGTCAGACATGCTTATAACCTACAAAGAATACAGTTCACACAGGGTTCATAACAAGCCTACAAACCAAACAACACAATAATTATGGGATTTTTATAACAACTGAAGGTAACATAGTTACTTGGTTGTGCTATAAAGTGGCTGGAAAATACACATAATTGTCCCCTTCACAAAAACAAGTGGTGACACAAAAACAAAGTTTGCTAAAAGAAAAACGATCTGAGTGTTTAACTGGTGATTCTTTTGCTTGTCTAGACAGACGATGCTCTAAGCGTCAAACGAGAACGTCTTGAAGTAATCCTGATCTTTGTGGACAGCAAGCTGGCACCTGACGGCCTGACAAAGCAGAGGTCAAGAGGTTGAGTGTCAAGGGTCAGCAGAAGCCCGATACTGAAGAGAAAAAGAAGCAGTGAGACGCCTCAGACCGTTTTGTTTTTTTCTTATTAACCATCAGGAAGTTGAAAAGCTCTTTTTAAGATTTATTTACAAAAATGGTTAACACCACTGACCTTCACCACAGAATCCAAACCATGAGAGATTAGTACATTATTTATAACCACAGCAAATAAAACATTTTGTGAATTCATTGTTTTTATTTTTCAGTTTTGAATCTAAGCCCTTGTGAGAAGAGAAAATTGCACATGTTGATGGTTTTCCAAAGGTAGATGACAGATGAAATGTAGGAGCCAAACATGTTGTGCAATTATTTCACAAAGGTCTCACAAAAAAAATTAATGTCCAGATTTGGCAGATAAATAAGTATTGCCTATTTGTATTGAATGTTTTTTTTATTGTTGCTTGTAACTTTGCTTAACTTTTTAAAAAAGTTTATTTATAGTCTCATCTGCCACATGATCTTTTTGGCAAAACATGGTGGCTGCAGCAACATGTTGTTCTGCCACGTCATAAAATCCTTGCAGTATACATGAAGGCCTGTGATTATACGGAGATACTGGACTGTTTTTCTACAAATCAATAATGTGAAGATTTTTGAGTTGAAAAATGATCATGGGGAACGAAATTAAAACCTGAACGTTGGCGAGTCGCTCCAAAAATCAAGTCCTTCACAAACTTCATAAACGTACCACTTTATGCTGTTGAGCCTCACCCAGAAAATAACTAACTAAAAACCCTGAAGGCCAAGTGTGACTCTGCTAGAAACAGCACAAACAGAGCAGTGCTCCACTTTCAGAGAGCTGAACAACAAGGTTTGTGGGTTATAAAGAGGCGAGTCATTGTTAGGTCTGATGGGTCGCTGTGTGGCGGCCCCTCTGAAGTCAGACCCCCTTCATGAAGTCTTGAATGAAGCACATTTACTGCCTGTGGTCACATGAGGGTCATTCATTTACTTTATAACGGCGTCACGTCTCCCAGGAATGGTCCAATGCTTTTTGGCTTTAAAGAAGAGGTTGCATCACTTTTATTTTACAAAAAAGATTCCCTTCTCACCCTTCGGGGGGTGGTCTCTTTCATCCTCTGAGCTCAGGTCCTCTACCAGAGGCCTGGGAGCTTGAGGGTTCTGCGCAGTATCTTGGCTGTGCCTAGTACTGCACATTTCTGGA
>CAEGAF010117715.1:0-17745 GCA_903067075.1 Micropoecilia bifurca
CAGCTGTCGCTGTTTTTCTCTTCAATAAATACTGAACGGAAAGGTTCAGTAATCGACATACGAGCCTCCGTCTTGTTTGAAGAAGCTTCACTCCGTAACACATTTAGTTTCCCAGAACAGCATCATGACTGATTGTCCTTGCTTTATGATGTGTTGCTTGTTATCAAACAGCAATTCAATTAAAAGCAAATAGATGTCTTTGTAGGGCTCTGCTGAACTTTACCCTCGACATTTAAAAATCCCATTGTGATCGGCGCGTCCATAACTCCGCGTCAACATTCGTTTCAGATGTAATGCAGATTCTCTTCCGAGATGCTGAATTCACAGGAAAAAGTCACTGTGACCTTGACAAAAAAGCATACTGAAGTTTTATTTAATTAAAAACTGAAAAATATCTGAAATAGAAAAAAAACTTTGTTGAATAGATTTGATTTAAATAAAGCTTATAAACTCCTAGGTGGAAAAAAAACCCAAAACATTTTTACAACCTTAGAGAAGCAGTGTGGAAAACATTTTAAAGCTGATGCAACATGCAAACAGTGTGCAGGAGGTATTTGAAAGTTATATACTTTTATAATTCTGAAATGTTTAATTCAACTGCAGGCTTGCTGTATTATAGAAATATGTGGTAATTCGCAAAGCAAGTCTTGGAACATTTCTTAAAAATTGAGGCAGTGCTGCAGAGATCTGGACTCATCTTTTAAGGCAGAGGGGACTTCTGCTGCATCGCCTTCTGCATTTGAATATAGACATCAAAGAAAGAACCTTTCAGTAAAGCAGACTGGAAGTAAAAATCCTAAAACTATTAAAGAATTAAAGAGAAGCAGTAAATATTAATACGCATTAAAAGGTGAAAAATCTTGACCCCGTGTCCCCATTTACCAGAGGATTGTTAGATAAATCCTCCATCCAAGAACTCCAGGACAAATTTTTAAGTCAGAAAGATGAACTCTAAAATAAGCTTTCAGCCAATCAAAGAACAATCTAATTCAGACAGTCCTCTGCAGAGCCTGCTTCCTTAATCTTAATTTATAATAGAATGGTGAATGGCGAACACTGGCTTAGGGTATGAGAGGCACACGCTATTTATTAATTTTTCATTGCCGTCCTTTTAAAGCATCAAGGACATGTCACATCAAATCTCCTCAACCTAAAGCCCCCAGTTTAATAGCTCGCTTGAAACAAAAACACTGCAGAAGGAATAAAATATTGGAGGGAAGCCTGGATTTCTCAAAATTTTCACTTATTATTCATATCTAATATTTAATGACGTTAAAGTGATCGGAGTTTTCAGCTTTTGCTCCAGTTGGGTGCTTGGTACACCTCCATTCTCCAACGAGTTAAACTAAAGAAAACACAAAGGTTATTTAACTAGGGAATATTTATCTTTTTAAAGTCTGTTGAATTAAAGTCAGTTTTGTAAATTGTTCATCTGGGAATTCCAGAAAAAAGCACTTCTAAAGACAATAACTTCATAATTACTCACCCTAATTAAGATGAAGATGAATTGGTTTAAGTGAGACAGTAAAAGTAACAGGAAAGTTAAACAGCACTTTGAAATGAAAAGAAATTAACAAATTAGGTGTCTTATTTACAAAGAAATGCCAGATTTCTTATTACATTGCACTCCGTCAAAAAATAACATTTGTGGTACAATTAAATGCAATTCAATATGTACTTGAACTTGTTTGAAAGATATAAAAAGCGGACGTTATTAATCATGGACATTCTCTAAATAAAAATACTATTGCGAGGTTAAAGATCCTTAAAATGATCAATTCATGAAACCAAAATGTACAGTTTCCTTGCGTCTCAGGGGTCTGTTCTGCTTTTATTAAAATATTGTTGTTTTTTTGTTATTTTAATGCAAAGTTGAGGTAAATATTGTCAAGTGGAAAATGGCAGAGAACGCATTTAATAAAAGCAAGTTTTAGGACGCTTGTAATTTGTCATGATTCATTTGTTTTAAAGTCTCTTAATAACTTGGCAACATCTCATCTCACTGAACCACTGCATCCTTGTGTTACAGCTCGTACTCTCAGGTCAGCAGATCAGATGCTGTTAACGGTACCTAAGGTTTTCTGTAAATCCAGAGGTGAGGGAGGTTTTTGTAGTGGCGGCTCCAACACTGTGGAACGGTTTGCCTCTACAAATCAGCCAGCCTCCATCAATAACCGTTTTTAAATATTGTTAGAAAAAACACACGCAGACAAACATTTCTACAACCTGCTAGCTGTGCAGCACTTTGGTCAATCTCATTACTTTTAGGGTGCTTTATACACAAATTTGATTTGATCTGTAAATAAACTATGTACTTCATCTATGAATAAAGTGTTATTTCCCTTAGTAAATTATGGCAGTAAATATAAAAATGCTCAGCTGCTGTAATCAATCTAACTGTATGAATGGATATGTTCATTGGTCGTGGTTCTGATCCCAGTTTGAATAAGTTATAAAATATGACTGTATGGTGGTACAAACAAAACTCTGCAGTCTCGTAGCGGCTTGTTCAGATACATTTTATTATTCAATGATAATGTAAGTGGTTAAAACCTTAAAGTGTCAACATTCTGTCATTGTGTAAAATAATGAACTTATGTTATTGAGCCGTTTTGTGCTTCTTCTCTCCAACATTCACGTGTCTCACACATCGTTGGCATCACTCATAAATGACTGATTATGGCAGAAAGTTTTGTTAATTTCTAATCTTTTAAGGTGTTATTTTGTTGCTAGCTGTGGTGACCCTTCAGTGCCCTGAACACACCAGTAGGCATAGAGACAAGATGGCAACCTCAGTGGATTTTGGTCACATCAGTGTCCAGACAAGGCATATTGATAATGAAGTGTGTCAGTGGAGTAAGTATTTAGAACACCCACCAATTAAGTCAATTAAGTTAATTTTAAATGTTAAAGTTTTTATTTTTACTTTTTAATTTTTTTTTTATATCTCTCACTGTTTTTAAATCTCTCTCTTTCTCACTGTTTATTCAATGTCACATGCTGTTTTTATTTTAATTATGTAAATCACTTTGAAATGCCTTGCTGCTGAAATGTGCTATACAAATAAAATAAATCTAGTTAAGACAGGAAATAACACTAAAAGTATTGTATCATTCTAAGCTGTGTAACCAAGACCTGAGTGTTAGAACTTTCCCTTTTTCAACCTGGAACTGGTCATTGTTTGAACATGATCCGATCTTCAAGATAAAAGCCCGGAAAGGAATCATCCACCTGGCGTCTCCATAATCAGAACCAACAAGCAAAGTTTTTAAATGTCTCAAAACAAAACTAGTTTTTATCTGGTACTCCATCTTCCTCCAACAGCCAAGAAAACATGCATTTCATGTCTATTGGTCTCTAAATTGCCCTGAGGTGTTTAATGTGCGTGGTTGGTTCTTCAGTTTGTCTCTGAATCAACATGAGATGCTACTTTCTAGTACAGGATTAGAACAGAAACCCTGGGTCACAGTCATTCTACATTAAAGCTGTGCCGTAAATGGAAAGATGTATGATATTATTAGACATAGGTTTTAAACTGTTGATATGTCAAAGTAACATACTTCTACTTTACAACTGGCAAAAAGATTTTGAGTATACACCTTTAGCTCTAAAATCACACCTAGTTTTACTCAGAAAACAAGAACATGTCAGTAAATTAGACCCGCTCCAGTGCAGCCAGTACTGACCTTTTCTCTCTGGTATAAGGCTTTTTAGACTTTTTGGTCAAATCTGCACACTGACAACATACAGAGAGCAGTTGTTTACGCAACCCTATTTACCATCGCGCAACCTGACATTTCAGAGCCGGCCGGCATCCAAGCAGTCATCTGTCCAGTCATACAGGTATTGATCATTTCCTGTGGCCTGGAGATTTTCTGCTGCCGTTTCTTCAACAAATGGATCACACGTCCTCTCACGCCAAGTCTCGGCAGCCCCCTGAGCTGCAGAGTCTGTCATTGGACGAGACAAGATAGAAGTCTACTTTCTAAAGCAAGGCAGCAGCAGACGCTGACGGATAGACCTCGACTTGTGAAGTAAATCAGGCCAGTGGTTACGGACTGATGTGAAACCGCTGTAGAGGTCAGCAGAGAGCAGCAGGCATGCATTGTAATGCATTCATCCCAGGCTATCTGGAAGCCTTTAAATACCTGAATGTGTTGCTTACATCTTCCCTACTTTTTGGAAGGAGCTTTAAAGAGAAAGACTAGTGCTTTAGAGATGCGTCGCACACTTCCACAATGGTCAGAGTGATGAAAGTCAATTCACAGCGTTCTATTCCTGGCTCATTCCTTACTAGCGGAGGAGAAAGTGCCAGAGAGATTTCATGCCTGAGACAGAGGAGTTACACTTGTGTTTTCCCAATGGACCATCAGAACCAACACTTTCCTTCTAGCACATCTGAGAGCCCTCATCGCCGCATTCTGACAGCGTGAAAATAGGAATCTGCCAGGAATATGGGGGGGAGAGGGGTCCTCGACTAGACCACGATTGGCTAACCAGGCTAAATACCGTTTCTTCTATCCTCTCTTTCAATGGGGTCTTCACGAATGAGAGCTCATGGCTTTCAGTACACAGGGTCTATTTGGATTCTCACAAAGGTTAAAAATCCCAGGTCAAACACTTCTTGGGAGCTTTTGAAATGAAAGAAAGTTATTGATAACCAGGACTTGTCGCATCCTTTCAAACAGTCTGCAGAGATTCTGAAAGAAGGACTTCATATCTTAGATGAACGGTCAAGATCCAGAATGAGGTAATTTTGTCCTTTTCTATTTACCGAACACAGGGTAGCCATTACTGCTGATTGAAACCTACTATGTGGGCCATCCAAACAGTTCAGGCTGATAAATCCATTGCTGCCTTAGAAATAACCAAGCACAAAAAGACAGTTTATGAAAGGCTGAAAAATGCCTCAAAGAGCAAGGTATGTATGAGAGCATGGAGAGAGCAGGGGCCAGGTCACAGTCCACTGTTTAACCTTGTCTGTGCTTCTCTCAGGTCTTACAGTCTTAATCCTTATAAAGTCCTTGAAAAGGCAATGAAAGAGCACTTTAATCGAAGCTACTTAAAGTCACAATTTCACATTTCAAAAGACGTTACTCTGTGAGAAGGTTTATTTTTTTATTCTCCATTTTTCACTGAAATTTTTTTTTTTTAAAGACTTTTGAAAGCAACTAGAACCATACGATTAAACAGCTACTTAATGTCCATAACTCAACCAAGCTCCCTGGTCATCAAAATTGAATGATAATGTTATAATAACTTGCTGAATTAATTTGATTTTAAACATAAATTCCACCTTTGGTTAGAATGCTGAACAAATGCAACTCTTCTAGGAAGTTGAACAATCATGGAAAACTGTTTCCTACAGGGAGAAATTCTGCTTGTGGACATCCCCGCTTGTGGTTGCGGTGAAATCCTCTGCTCTTGGTTTTGATGTTTGAAGGTTCTTTGCTTTAGATTCACAAATGGGTTGATGAAGCAAAGAGTTGACAGCAAGAAAAAAAAGTTTCTGAAAGCTTAAACATCTGAGATGGCTTAAGAATGCTAAAAGGGAGACTGTAAGTCCCTGTGCAAAAATAAACAGCTTAGCATGGCGCACAAGCATTTAACCAATGATGCCAATCGCTGTCCGTCAGGGTGTTAAAGTCTTTTTTTCCATTTCAGTGAACCCCATTTAAGTGGCAACCAACACCTGACCCAGACTACATCAGTCAGGAACAATCTGCCAGTCAATAAGTATGTTATTTGAGCAGCACAGGAGTTGTGCAATCATGTTCAGCAAACAAATTTTGCAGTTCAAGTTGGAAGCACAAATCAGTAAATAAGTAAGTTGGGCTGAGAGTTAAACATATTTCTATATGCGTAACCATGTTATGCAATAAAATCAGCTCTATTCAATTCTCAGGTAATAAACATTTACCATTAAACTCCATGATGACTAATTGTGGATTATTTCAAATAAAAGGAAATGAAGTGATCAACCTTCATGATTTGTTTTTTTTTTTTTTTTCCTTTTGCAAACATCTGCAGGGGCAAGTGGTTTTATATAACCACAGACCCACCTTGGAACCTCAGAAAGATTTTTTTTGTTTGTTTTTTTATTCTAGTAATATTTCTTTTTCTTTTCATCAACTTATTTTATTATTGTTTTTGTACAGCACTTTGGTGCAGTTTTAACCCTGTTTTTAAACTGCTATGTAAATAAATTTGACATTGACATTGAAAGACGAGCATAATGTTTCGAGCTAGACGCAGGTTTTTATTTAGACGATGCTCATTTTGCTTACAGAATCCAGCAGGACAACAGAGTCTCTTTGCAGATGAAAAGGAAATAATTGATTATGGTCTACGCTTCTGTTTTTGCCACTACGCTGACAAACATAAATGATACTAATTCAGATGATACACATATTTCACCACAACCAAGATTTGGTTATTGAGCTCCCTCCTTATCTCCGTCAAACCAGCTGCAGTGAAAACAAATTCAGAAATAAATGTCTCCAATAAATAAATCTAATTACGTTTGGTGGAACAAAAAAACAAAACAAAAAAAAAAAAAACAAAAACAGTACACTCACTGTGGTTGGTTTGGTCTGCAAGAGCATTTTAGTTCAACTTCCAACAAGTCGGTTGTGCTGCGTTAAAATAAATTATCAGTATACACTGAGGTTTATATTAACCTAAACCATCTGAATTATTTCTCTAAGCAGTGGGTGAAAGAACCAGCAGAATTGTGCATAAAAATCACTGAGGTTGTATTATTCACAGGTAAAAAGCTTTTTCACAGCATTCTATGAAAAGAAACATAGCAGAAACCAAGTCAAGACAGTACTTTTTTTTTCCAATTAACATCAACATGCATCTTTGAACACAAAGATGAGCAATGACCTTATATGCACAGTTAAAGAATATGCACCCAACCAGCTTCACGACTGAAGATGATGTGGTGGTCGTGTGTGTGAAAATCTGTGTGTGTAAATCTGTGTGTGTATTTATGGGTTCATAGGAATGAAGACAGATACAAAGTAGTAACAAGATTTGGAAGCCAAATAAATAATAGGCTACTTACCGCAACTTTGCTCCCAGTTATCTGCATGCAGCGATCAGCGGAGAAGGTTAATGTGCAAAAAGACACAAACAGCACAATCGTTAGTAGGCCAGAGAATTATCCATTACAAGTTGAGGCATTAGCGTATCTGTTGTGACAACACAAAAATCCTTCACACATTTATAGCTCACTCGGTTTCACTAAAAATGTACAAAAGCAAACAAGATAACTCTCACAGCTATTACTGCATACTGAAGATTATGTCTGTTGTTGGCAGCTGCAGCTCATCTATTGTTAAATTATGAGCAGACTGAGATATAAATTATGAGATGTAAATATCAAGGCAAAATTTCCTGCGCTTCTGCAATAATTTGACAATGTGGACAGCAAGACAAGTGAGAGGGTAAATGTCTTTGATTGGTCGATGCAGATTTTGGATCCTTACCTAAACATGAACACTTGCTACTGAGGGTACAGAATGTGAAGAAGGTCCCTTTGGTATAAAAATCAATCTTCTGCCATTAACAGTGGTCTTCAGATGTCACATTTGTGTGGCAGAACTACCTTGAACCCATGCAGTCAGCACAATTCCCAGGGTTTAACCTTGTTATCTGTCAATAGTGGCAGGTAGCAGAAGCGATTTTCATTACTGCAACTGTGGGACTTGTTTCACAGTGGGAAGGTGTCTGTTAGCAGAGTAAATGTATTCTAATCTGAGGCTGAGCTCTTCTCGCTCTACAACATGCTTCTAGGGAATTGCATTCTGATTGCAAGAAGTTATAGGACACACTGAGCCATTCCCCCCCTTCCTTTCTACGGTTTTTATAGGAGGCAAAGAAAAAAAATCTAACTTTCATTTTCTTTTACCGTCATTCTCAAACTGTCCAGGTCTGCATCCATTTATTGCAACAGTTACCCTTTCCTTCACCCCACTAAATGTTCAGAACAGCCATAGAAGAAGTTTAATGCAACAATTTCTCTATGTTTTTAGCAACTATTGCATGTCTTTAAAATGGTCCAGAATACAACAATTGCATACATCTATTTAACTTTAAAAGACATTTACAGCAGCTCTGCCAAACAGACATTATCTTTAGTGCGCCAGAACACAACACTGGAAGGAGCTTGAAGGTGACAGGCACCGGTTCAAATTAATGTGTGTTTTAGGAAAAAAAGGACAAGTCGTTGGGTACAGTGGATATTACAAGGTCTGCACAGCTTGTTGTAGTGACAGGTTTTTTGAAATATCACAAATAACAGAAAGCCAAAATCATTATAGAAGTTTTTCCACCTTTCATCTGACCTAGCTCTTGAACAGCTCCTTTAAAAAAAATAACTTTTTTGAGTTAGAAAAATATTTCAACAATACTGTTGCATAATTCTCAACACACACAAACATAAATTTTGTTTAAGCACATTTTTAAAATTAACATTTAAGGTCTGATTTTATCATTATTGGCACAATTTTGCCCACATATTTGCTACTTTTTATTTACTACAATGCCATAAATTTGGCTAATATTCTGTGTGCATCTCTCTTCAGATCGCAAAACAGATTCAGGTCTGGCCTGAGAACAAAACTTCTTCTGGTGAAGCTATTCTTTTGAAGAAAGAATGACTTCTTTACATCTTTACATTTCCAGCACAAGCCTGAAGGATTTGTGCCGACATGAACTGCTGTTTTGACCCCAATTTCGCTGAAAGTTTTCAACCTAATTTTAGTAGTTTCTACATCTCTTTAGACGTTTTCTCCACTTGATGCCAATGATTTGATCCTTCTTAAACAGACTGAGATATATTCCACAATTGCAGGATGCATCTTCCCACATGGTTGTTTAAGAAATCAGAAGCTGCCCATTGAATCAGCTTGGGTAATAATTTGCTTGCCACCTACAAGCTAGTGGTCTAGTTAAATCCAAGTGTTGATTTTTTTTTTTGTCAAACAGTGCATTTCATTATTATTTCTTTTTATTGTCATTTCCCCCCAAAAAAGATTTCAGTGCTTTCAATGTTATAGGCCACTTTCAAGGTGGAAAAAGTTCTAAAACACAAAAACCTGCCATCTTAAACAAGAAAATGTAGGCTTTTAATATCCACAATAGATGCTGTACCTAATGACTTGCACGTTTTCCTCTCAAGACATCACTATGTACCACAAATTGTATGAGTACTGCAAATTAATGATCATTAATGGTCTGGACTTTCTCTGAAAACTGTACGGGCCACTCAGAGAGGAAGGCTGAAAATTGATGGTCACATAAAAAAATGTTAAAAACGTAGTAAGAAAAGAATGCAATAATGAGCAATCCCCCCTTACAAGACCTTACATCACATCCTTCCAACATTAAACAAAGCATGTTCATAATTCATCACAAGACTCAAAGTATGTATTAGTAGCATTAGTAAAATTTGGGAAATTAGCATTTTTGACTAAATTTGCACAAATGTAAAGAAAAGGGGTGCAAAAAAAGAAAAGAAAGGCAGCAAAAAAAGAAAGGCAGCAGCTCATGCAAAGCTAATAGTTAAAGACATTTAAACATGACTCATGCAGAAGCAGAGTTGGATTACACGGTAATCAGTTCATATTTAAATGAGCCAGGTCTTTGCAGAAGTTTGTTTTTTTTTGGCAATACTCCACTTGTATTGGGAGTAATTTGCCAGACCCCTGCTGGGGTAAACCTTGTAGAATATGAGTCTGTATTTAATGTTGCATGACTTGAGAAAGAGAATAGCTTTAAATTGTCTTCAAAATACATATTTTGCAAGAGTAAGAATTGTACTCATTATTTCAGGCAAGCAAAGTTAAAAAAAAAAAGCAAATGTGATGTGTCAGTACGCATTAGTGATGGATAGAGATACACCAGTCACCTAGGACATTATGAAGATCTTTCACATATTTCCTTTCCGAGGAGGTGTTGAGCAGCATAAAACGGGCACCGACAACTAAGTATTGATTTTGAAATCCTGTAAACTGGCGTCTAACAGATGTTTCACTAGTTTGAGATTCAGATAATTTAGAGACCAAATCAAATCCTCTACCTTGCTATTTTGTTGCTGAAATAGTTTCTGAGCAATTCCATCAGCAGAAGGACTCATTATCCTGTTCTCACAAAGCATAGTTTCAGATCAGGTAAATAGTTTATTGCAACATCTAAATCAACAGCAACAACCAAGGTTTTCCAACAAAGCATCAATCAGAGCCTTTCATTGCCACTGCTGGGTGGCTCTCTGCTCATTGTACGTTTTGGTGTTCCTCAGGTAAGAAGAACATAAAACCTTGATACAAAAAAACTGATTTCGGTCTTTAAAAAATGTCTGCTTGGCTCGTTTCATCTGTACAACTTTTAATAACATCAGCCACTTCAGCTGCTATAGGGCGAGTTTGGAATTTTTGAAATGTGGGTCCTCTAGCGATAGACAGGTTAAGACTGGCCTTTATTTAAATCATCAGTGGACCTTCACCAGCTTCCTTTTGTTAGACCACTCTTTGAAGGACCAGAGAACTAGGAAGCTGCCACACTCTACAGAAGCTGCATATCTGGAGTTTCTTGTAACCCTGCCATCACAATTTCAAATTTGCAAAAAATATACTTGAATTACATATTGTTTTGGCTGATTGGTGCATGTGAAAGCCGTTGGGTTTTGGTCAGAAAGCATGTTGGAGAGACCAACATCTGTGGTGCTCTACCAGAATTTAATCATTTAAATTGTGTGCTTTCAATGACCTGAGGATGTTGTCTGCTTAAAGAAACAGAGGAAATATTTCTAAATGTTACCACTAACCAAACCCATAAGTGTGTTAAATTATAATAAATGCAATAAAACAGTAAAGACATTAAAAAACAACAACAAAGTAAACCTTTCAGAAATGATAGACACTGGAGGAACTACAGCCAAACTGAAAACCTCACAGAAAGATAGAAAAAATCCCAGAATGTTAGAAAGCCCAACCACCAATCTACACTGTGTGTAACATTTTATATTTAGCCCATTACCAGCTACACATAACTAAACTGCTGAAATGCAATTCCTTCTTTCAACTGTTCCAAGTTTCAAACTTTCCAATGGATCATTAACTCAACAATGTAATAAGCGATGCTGATTAGAACTCTCTAAGCCGTGTGATTACGGTTTCGTAATGCATTAAGAATTAGATAAAAGATGGAGATTTGCTGACAATTTAACACAGCCTAAACATTTTCCACAAAATAGTCTAGCATTATGCTACAAGCTGTCACAACTGTTACATTTTTATAGTAATTGCTGCAAACTGTTACAACTGTTGCAAATTGTTCAATAGAAATCCTCAGTCTACTGCTGGATGGTATGATAAAATATTCCTAAAAACTATTTGAAAAGCTCACCTAAACAATCAAATTGATGGTGTTGGCAGATATTACACATTATTGGGGATCTACAGTAGCCCTGTACTGTAACTGCACATTAGTATGAGCCTGCATGAACAGCTATTTCTTTCCTGACACCGAGTCCCTCCTCCTCTTCTCCTCCATCAGCCCTATTAAATGTGATAGCAGGGTGCAGACAGACATCACATTTTGTCCTCTGTCCTTTCACTACACAGATTATGTTATTCATTTGAATAAAATATCTCTGCTCACAAAGCATAATGGGCCCTGTGAGGAATTCAATCATCTCGGATAATCATCATTATCAATAATGCCAGTTAATTACCATAACAATGAGCAAGGTAATAAATGACAATGTCAAGGCAGAGCTACCAGGTTCAGGAAACAATGAAGAAAGAAGCACTTCTTCTCTTCAGAAGTGCTTTGAATATCACCTCAGTAAGGTTCTCCAAAATCTCTAGGAAAGAAGTCAATTAAATATCCTGTCATATAAAAAAGATATAAAAATTGCAAATCATACTGCTACTCATCTAAAATCTTAAGAAACTGCTTGTAAATATTGAAGCCAGATACTTAAAGACAATGTATCCAAGCATGATATGTGTGCAGTGCCAGAAAGGATGAGTAAATGGCAAAAGAAAAAAAAAAGGTTTTAACTGCACTCCTATACCATATCTTTTGGTGTTAACTTGAGAAATTGTGATTGTTTACTTCATCTCCCTCACTCCATGGTCAAAGCCGTTTGTCAGACTTCAAGTCCATATATTTCTTGCTCTTACAAGCACTACTTAAAATGAAAAGAATGGGAGCAAATAAAATCGAGAGTGATGCAATCTGTTAATTTTGTCTGCATTGCTAACAAGACGGTCAAAGAATATAACCGTACAAGCTTAAGGTGTCTTCAAAGTGGTCTGTGTTTGAACAAAGACCTGACCCCAGTCAGCTCTCCGTCACAAAGCACTTTAGAAAAGCATGACACCCACATGTTTACCTCCTGTCAGACTACTGGGATGCAGTGTGTGCGTGAAAGGGGTTTATGCTATCGTTTTGGTGCCAGCAAACATGAGTTGCGTCACGTTATTTTAAAGACGACATTTAGGTGTTTTAGAAATCCAAAGGACACAGACTTCCATTTTCTGCTCTTGCCAGATACAACCATGTGATGTTTTGAGCAGCAGAAATCCTACGTACCCAATCAGGTCTGCCTTGTTGTCTCCAAATGCAACAAATGTTTTCAGTAGGCGACAGATTGCAATTTTATATTATTCTTTAACCGTTACCCTTGAGTCTTTAAGAGAAATAAATCCTTTCATAAGACTCTTTGAAATGCACTAAACAAACAGTTTTTTTAAACGCGCTGTTTTTTTAATAAAATAAAAACACTTATCAAGTTCAACACTTAATATCTGAACTTTTTACAATTAATTGTGAACAATATCTTACAACTCTGAGTTTATGTCTACTTTAAGTAATAACGTAGCTGGTCAAAGCTTAGACACCACCACCACTATCAATGGACAAAAGAAAAGTAAGACTGGACAAACATGAACCATCCACCAGGCACCAACTAGGTAAGCAGCTCCAAGTTACAGGTGCATCTCAGTTAATATGAATAGTATCAAAAATGTGTTTATTACAGAAATTTATATTTTTTTAAAAGCTCAGACAATTAGGATACATGTTACCTACTGAATGGATATCTAATACAGACAAGTCAGCCTAAAAAGTATATCCATGTACTGCATGGTTTGCTAAATTGTTTTTTGTTTTTTTTTAAAGCCCAGTTTGCTTTAATAGTGCTTTGCTAAACAGTATACTATACGCCGCAGTTAACCATGTGGCACCTTTTCCTTCCACTAAATTTTTCAGTTGTAGCAACTGTGTTTGGACACCAGTATCTGGTGTAGCTTTGCGTTATTAGGAGTATTATTTTCATCTAGACTCAGCATCACAAGTAGTTTTTTCATGTGAGCATCCAGCTACATACATTTCTTACAAACTATGTTTGGGCTTTAATGAGCTATATCCTTAAACAACAAAAATAACAAATACACCATTAAAATAAATCACTTGGTGTGAAATAAACCCATGAGTTTAACTTTTTTAACCACATAATGGAAATTAAATCAAGTTTTCAATAACATTATTGAGATGTTCCTGTAGATTCGAGGAGCAATCAAGAAAAAATAAAAAATATCAAAGACAAAATAAGTCGATCAAAAGTGCAATCAAAGAGGTGGGTCTCAAGCATGAAGAGTGAGGAAAGGTGGTGGAGTGGTGAGTGCACAATAAGGGATGACAAAGCAGAGTTTGAAACGGAGCATCCGGTTATTTGATCTTGTTTTCACAAATGCAACACACCTATTTATTGTGACACTTACGGATTTGGCAGTGGCCGAGATGTACTGGACCACCATCTCACGCTTGATGGCCAGTTCCTTCCCACGCAGAGGGGTTTTACGATCCTCATTGAGGTTCATGTCCTCCTATAAAAAAACAAAACAAAATAAAAAACAGAAGTGAAGCTGATAAAACTCTCCAAACTTTTTCAAGGTTGCATTTAAAGAGCGCAAACACAAACGGAAAAAAAAACATGTTCCGTTGAATTTCTAGCATTTGCTAGATTTTTTTTTAATTGCACAACATTAATTAGCCAGGCAAAGTAAAAAACTTGGAAGAAATTGTATGTATGCAGCTGTAGTTGATCCCAATAAACACATAACCAAAAATAAATAAAATAAAATTTCTGCATTTGAAAACCTTAAACTCTGAACTGGATCATTTACAGTATAATAGGTCCATCAGAAAGTAGAAACCTTTCAGGCGCAGAAACAATTATTTTTCCATTTCCACTAGTATCCCTTTATATCAGATCTTGTCCCATGCTTAAATTAATTCCCAACCATGATTCTTTGTTGAAGTCGCAGGCTGCGGCAGCAGAGTATAATGGCAGGAATAATTAGTCCTTGAAATAAAAGTAGAAAAAGGCAGCAGCAATATAAAAAAAGAGAAAGAAAAAAAAACCGCACACTGCAACCCAACTCTGAACAGAAGAACAAAATCAAACAACATGGCTTCTATTGAGGCCATGCAATCACAGCTGATAGGCTGGATAGGCAGTATCTACGTGTTATTGGGAGCATTATCTTCATGCTACTTTAATTCGGCATCACAAAGAGTTCTTTCATGTGAGAGACATCAGAGGATAGAGTGAAGGCCGGACAGAGCACTAAAAGCTAGGGAATGACATGATGATTAGAATGGAGGAGAATGTTTATCAGAAGCACTCTCTCACAAAGAGATGGCTAGAATGAACAGAGGAGAAAAACATCCTCCAGTGGGGATTCCACAAAGATGTGGAGGCATGCTGCCCTCTAGTGGGCAGAAAGGAAAAAATCTTTAACCATCTCGGCTCCGATTTCACACCGATTTCTCTACATCTGATCAAATGTCTAATTCACCTTGTAAAGTAGGTGCATCATCAAATAAGAGCAGTGTATTATGTATTGGCTTTATTATCTTACCACAAGTAATCAGATTGAAGTTGTTCAGCCTCATTTGTCTGCGAGACATGGGCAGGAATCCCAACCACGGGCACTGTGACCTAAATTCCTTTAACTACATTTCCTCCAGTAAATACCCTCTGAGCTAAAAAGAAAACCATTAACATCTCTTGTGGAACTGGAAGAGGGGGAGAGAAAAAAAATGCAGCCGAAACTTTTTCATCACCCAGGGAAACCAGCAGGTTTTTTAATTAATCTTTGAACCCTGCTAATTTATCTGCTTAATTGGCATTCAATAAAGGAGGCAGAATGTGGCGGGGTGAGTACATTGCAGGCACACAGAGGGGGGGCGGCGGGTTGCATGAGTAGTGAGCCTGCGGGACGTTTGTCAAGGGGCAAACTGGAGGAATGAGCCCTCCATGTTCAGCCTGCAAAATGATTAATGCTCTTTTATTAATTATACCCTCACAGGCAACATAAAAGGAGTCTCGATATATCAGGACTATTCTGCTGGTGTAACTGAAATGCTGCGATTTGAGCTTCTAGCGATGCCAGTAGACTAGACGAGCACTGCAGCTCGCTATCTTAACGCCAGTCTGACAAACTCTGGGAAGAATTTATTAATACTGATCAGGGTGCTATGCTCATACCACACATAATTATACCGGTGTATTCAGGAAATCCTCCTTCACCACAGTGCTGTGACAAAGTATTTTCCCCCTTAAAGGATTCTCTAGTTTTCACCTGTTTAATCACACTTAAATGTATCAGATCATACAAAAGGCAGCTTTTAAATTATGTAATCTTTTAAAGGAGGATAGCTAACCAAATGACTGAACATATAATTGCTCTCTCTTCTCAAATTATGAATTATCTGTGCATGCCAATGTTGTTTTTACACTTCCCTTGCCAGGTCAGATAACTGCCAGAAATCACTTCAGTAGAACCTTTCTGACAACATAAAGTAAGCAACGCATCATATCCCAACATAGCAAAATTCAAAGTAAAGAAATTCACTCTCATCCATTAGTCTGGAAATGTGGTTAAACATATTTTAACCACAGTGAAAGAAAGTCTCCACAAATGGAGAGTTTTAAGGGGAAAATAGATCAATAAAACACAAAGGCCCATGTTTCTGTGTTTCTAGGTGAATGGTGTGCTTCCCTCTACATATGGTGCCTTTTGAAAAAATTTAATTTTTGTATTTATTCAGGTTATCCTTGTCTGGTATTCCAATGGGTTTGATAATATGAAATATTTCAGTTAAGACAAAAAAAGAAAGCACAAGAAATTTGTAGGGGACAAAACATTTTGACAGAGCTTTTCATCTAAATAAAGAAATGTTTAATTTAGAAAAACAAAGCTATTATGTGATTGACTAAATTCCTGAGTCCTCGTTCACTGCAACCTAAGAAAGCAGGTGTTTCCCCCTCACCAAACCATATTCCCCAACCAAGCAATAAGTTAAAATGGCTGCACTCTAGGCATGGCAGATCTTCACTGGAGATGAGGCGTAGCAGCTGTCTGATTATTTGGATCAGAGGTTTCAGGCAGCTATTAACTAACAGATTAATTAAGACTTTGCAACAAATTTTAGCTTATAAACCAACTTTGTTCCTCCATTTTTCTAAATTGAACAACATTTTTATGTAGAACTTTATCCTGAAGTTAAACTGCTAGGATGGAGTTTCATCTTGGACTATATTGCATCAAACCAGACAAAGAGTTTAAAGTTTGACTAGGACTTGTGCTCTTAAGACTTGAGGTATTGGCCTCATTCGCTCATGTAAATCAATATTTACCATTTAAAGACTTGTCTATTAATCTCCTCTATTCTTCTCTTAGCCTAAATCCCATCAACAGTAACTTTGGTTTCTAAATTTTCCCCCTTAGAACCGGTTCTAAATATCTCTTTCCAGTCAAAGCCTGCAGTTCTGACAGATGTGGACATAGTCTTCTATTGCATCCCAAGTGAACAAAGGAGCATTATCAGAGATCCTTCCTCCCAGCAGCTGTCGGACTCTATAACCATCAGTGCTGCCAACAAACTCAAAAAAGTGTTTACATCCCTGCTCTTATTTGTAGTTTTCCTGGTGTCAAATAACACTTTTGCTGGTATTTGCACATCAATGTTTGCAGTTTTCTTTTCATATATTGCAAATAGTCTGTTTTTAAATGCACATTTTGTATTTATCTTTTATAGTTATGCTACTCTCCTTTGGATCAGAGTACGCCATTTTTAATAACTGCACTGTATGTTATAATGTAATTCGTCCCTGTGCAGTATAATATTATTCATTTTGCTATATTGCATTTATCCATGAGGACAGTAAGGTGTGTAGATTCACAGTTACTTTTTGCAGTTGTTACAGGTGAATTTCCCCAATGTGGGGCAATAAAGTGAATTTCTATTCTATTCTAAAAGGAATGGATTCAGTTAAATAGAGATGAATCACAACACACTTTCCCAAAGCACTTTGCAAAATGCCACATTATTTACAGGAGTATATAGTTAACTCGGTCAGATCATATAGACTAGAGGTGTGCCGATCGATCGGTCACCGATCATAATCGGCCGATTTTCGTGAAATCGGTGATTATCGGGATTGGCCGATCATAGGCTCTGTTACCGATACCGATCACCTGTATCTCATTTCTCAGCCTGTCTGTCCAGCTGTTCTCGTCTTTCCTTCATGGTGCAAACGCGCAGCAACAAATGCTAAGCGATGTGTAACTATAATGCACTGAGACAATGGGGACGTTTGCGTGTTGCGGCGGAAAATAGAAGCAGGTCAAAATGCATCAACACCACGAAGCTAATAGACAT
>CAEGAF010117727.1:0-67068 GCA_903067075.1 Micropoecilia bifurca
GAGCTTCCTGCCGCTCATCGGGCGGAGGAGCAGCGGGAGGCTTCGTTGAATTCAACTGTAACCAAAAGAGATCCGTTCATAATACGTTTGGTTTGTGATGTTCCAAAGCACCATTATGATCAGTGTGATAATTTGACTCCTATACGAGTAACTATCCAGAGATCATCAGTATCCGCCCGTGTTTAGAAAGAAAAAAAAAAGTCAGACCGACTTTGTGCAACAAACTTTTCTCCGCTGCTCACGAAGAATTATCTGTTTATTGCTCTTTTAATTCTGCATAATAGACTTAGTAAAAGCGGGAGAAGGGTGTAGGGGCTAATATTTACCGTGAAAATAGCTCATAAAGCCTCCAAGTAGTTGTGAAGAGGTTTGGGATTACGTCACTATGACGTCATCGCGACTAGTCGACGTCGACTCGACTATTATCACGGTGTAGTCGACCTTAAAAAATATGTAGTCGTTCAACCCCTAGTGTGATTTAAACTATTCCTGATTCTTGCTGTAAACTGAAGGGATTATAGTGCGGCTGCCATAATAGAGGTTGGCATTGACATACCCTGGCATGAGCATCAATCTGATTCAGACTAAATATACCTCAGTGTGTGTGTGTGTGTGTATTTGCATGTGTGTGTGTGTACACCAGGGCATCCCTGGCACAAGAAGTGCTCCTTTCTGAATCGTCTCCTTCTCTCTGTCTCTATTTTTAGGTCCCTATGTCCAGGCGGAATGACTTTGTCCTGTCTCGGATGTGAGAGGTGATCTGGGTCGTCCTTTGTAAGAGAACCAGAGGATATATCCAAAAAACTCTTGGGAATAAGTCTGACTGCAACTACAAGCCAGGATAGCTGTTTGTTTTTTGTTTTTTTCAAATTAGGAGAAGCACTTTGCGTGACGATGAAATAGAACTGGACGAGAACCAGATAAATCATCTCTCAGTACAAATACTCAGCACTCAAAGCGGCCAAAGCCACTAAACACTAGCTTTTGATAGAAAGCGGTTTGTGAAAAGGGCGCCAAAATGATGACCATGATGATGATGATGATGATGGTCACCTGCAGCTCTCTGCTGGTGCTTGGGATGGCTGCTGCTTACTCTTCTTCCAGCTCAGTAACCCATGCTTCATCTTCCTCCTCCTCCTCCACATCTTCCTCATCCTCCTCTCCCACCTCCTCCTCTTCACCACGCATGAAACTTTCATATAAAGGTAAGGACACGTCTCTCTACAAAGGTCAGTTTGTCCTAAACCTACACTACTGATATAAGCCAAAACAAAAAACAAAAAAAAGAAAACAAGTACATAACTGAATGCTGTATGCGTACATGCATACACCAACAGCTTGGAAATACAGTGGCTTGATTGCTTGATCCATTTCAAGTTTTTTAATGTTAGAGGAGGCAGCTAACTGCCCAATATGACCACATAAACCAGGGATTTGTGCCATCGCTTCAAACTGGCAATTACAGTCTGAAGTCAGTCTGAAGGACAAGAGGTTCACTGCAAGCTGCCTAGCCAGCTGAAATTTGTGCCTGCTTCAATTTCAACTCAGGGTGACATATAGGTCAGAGATTGAAATGATGATGACAAATATTTTAAAGCTTAATAAGTAAGCATAATGAGTGGCGGCTTCATTGTGTCTGAGTAATATTTTACTAGTCTCAAGTGTAACTAAAATTGTTTCAATTCAGTCACAGACTGAAAGAAAATGTTTATCAAATTAAAATGGTCGCCAAATTTACAAACTCTTAGTTTTTCTGCTAAAGAATCAGCAAGTAACGACATGATTGTATTTCAGAGTAACACTAAAAAGTAAATATAACTCATCATTATCTTTAAAGCATTAGTTTTGTGTGCTTAGTAACTAGCTTATACTGTAAGTTTAAAGCTTACTATTAGCTACTATTAGGTAGCTAGTAGCAAGTTAGCTACTAGCTAGTAAAAAAGATGTCAAAAATATCTGCTGTAAGTGTAGCTTTAACCCGACAGTTGGATTTATTAGGTTGTCTGTACCATTCCTTACCAATTATTGGATTGAAATCTGTCATTTTTTGATTCAGCATGTCTTTTATTGGAGTCTAGGTTGTTTTAGCCGCAAGATAGTAAGATTGAGTAATAAAGTCCCTGATGTGATGCAGGCTGCCTTTTTATGGCGTCGGAGTTAGAGCAATAACAAGCTAATAAAGCCTTTTAAATGTATAAATTTATAAGGGTTTGGTCTTGTTTTCTTAAACTCCTTGTTTAAGTTAGGACAATGGGGGAGGATATTTTTCTAACTTCTCTGGCCAGCAAGCTTGTTTTTTTCCATTTGCCTGGGTGGACTGTTGTAACTTAAATTTACAAAGACAAGCTAGATTTTCCTGGGCACCGTTCCCCCTAGATTTGTTTTTGCCAACTTTGTAACGACGGTCACTCGTTTTTTCCATTGAAACCATTACTGATGGAGGATTGTGTCTGTCCTCTTCATAAGTCACTTGCCTTGGGGGACACAGCCTTGAAATTTTAAGTAGATAACAAAAATATATATTTTAATCAACCACAGAATATTACAGGCCTGTTGCCAGCTAACTTTAAAAATAAGAAATCATTAACAATCCAATACATTGCTTTGATATTTAATATTTTTCCAAGTTATATTTTAGAACAGAATAGAAAAAATAAATTGTATTAGGAGATATTGCTTGTTTGTTGTCAGGCTTTTCCATGCAAAGTGTTAAATATTAGTAAATATAACAAGATCAATTCTTAATAAACAACATATTGGAGCTATCCTTATTTTCCTACTGCTAACTCTCTTACAGAGCAGCACTTATCACCATTCCTTAAAGCTCTTAGATACACGTTATTATTCCTTTATTCATAACAAAAGGAGCTACACAGTTATAGTACAGAAGCATTTTTATTTCCCCAGTGATGTGTCACCAAATCTTTATTTTTCCTATGTTTATGCTTCAGATGATAATGTAACAAATACACTGCCTATAAATCACTTAAATTTGCTTGCCATGGTTAATTGATTACTTTTTTATCTAGAATTGCAACAATACCACGGCGTGCGGCGATTTGAGCTGGAGCGCTCCTGTTGTTTCAGCACCATGCTGCTGGACGAAGAGAGGGGCAGACTGTTTGTAGGGGCCAAAAACTTCTTGCTGTCTCTCTCATTGGACAACATTGCCAAACAAGAACACAAGGTAAGTTTAAAATATGCTTTAATATTGAAGCCCTTTTAATAGATTGTAATCACTAACTTGGGCATCAATTTAACCACCTTGAGATATACTGGCGACTTCTCCAGAGTCCATCCCACTTCCTGCCCAGTGGCAGCAGGCCTTCCACGATCGTAGACAATTAAGACGTGTCTGTGTACTTAGTATCTTGTATCAAGATAAAGAAAAGCTGTGAAATAGATTATTTTATTTGAACCAAAAAGAGATGGATTATTCTCATTCATGCTTATCACAAAGTAGATTAACGTGTAATTCTGGCAACAAAAGACGGCCTTTTGGGAAGTCAGACCTTTTTGCAGGCTACGTTTACTGTTCACTTTCTAGGAATTAGTTTTTGTCTGATCTTCCAAGCAACAACACACATGTTTGGAAAGGATTTGAAGGTGAGAAAACCCCTGTTTCTGACCTCAGGAAGTTACAGTTATTTTCTGTTAGTGTGGGATTGAGAAGATAAAAAAAAGATAGAAAAAAATGTTTTCAACAAACATGAAAAGAAAACAACTCTTTAACAGAAACTTCAGACATAACAACACATAATAATCATAATCTGCTTTTAAGTTAGAGACTTATACTTCCAAAGTCCTAAAAATACTCAGTGAATTACCAGTGTACTTTTACAATAAGAATGTACAGTGTTACTGACAAAAACTATAGTTATGTGTGCTACATAAGCAAAACACAGTCTAGTGGCAACATGTGTCCACAGCTGTTTGGAGTAAATTACATGTTTGATGTGTGAGACTTGAAAGCTTTGATGGACTTTGGCATGTGGGTGAGTTTGATTTATGGCCAGGAATTGCAGGTTCACCGTAGCTGATGTCTTTTACACTTTGTGGTCACATGTGCAGGGGAAGAAGGTATCAGAGGAGATGGAATCGGAAATGACAGACTTAGACAGCGGGGAGAGGCAAGAAGAGAGTTGGGAGCCAAAATGATGGCATTTCATTAAAAAAAAAAAAAACATTTCTTTAAGAATGACAGTGTCTTTTCTCAAAAAACTGGAGTCAGTCTTTACAAATCTTTTAAATGGCTGATATATTTCTAACCTTACACTTTTCAGATCTATTGGCCAGCTCCCGTTGACTGGAGAGAGGAGTGTAACTGGGCTGGCAAGGACATCACTGTAAGTCCTACTTCCTTCTTACTTGTTTTTCAGTTTCTGAGTCATATGGAATCAGGCAAAAGAAAACCTTTTCAAAGTGTCTCTGAAAAATATAAAAATAGCAAAACCTCAAGCTTGGTAAAGAACTGGTTCAGCAAAAATGTTATTGCGGGGGGACAGAATTATCGTCATTTATTTTTCTTTTCCAGCTAAAAAGCATCAACATCATAACTTCCTGTTTATGAACCTTTGGAACATCAGACCTCTTATGAGCCTACAGCCATCACACATTTTACATAGAGCATGAAAATAAGTTCTATGGAGGTGTCCACTCCTACCCGGACCAACACAATACTACCTTTTAATCCACTGGAGTCATGGGAGTCATCACAAGACGGGATAACAACATGTAAACTGATAACATGCAATAATAGGTGCAGCACCCCTACTTTTAGACCTACCATGTGGTGAGATCACTTCCTCAATAACTAGTTATTTTAAACCTCATGTGACTGAGATTAACACTCTGATAAAAAGTCAAAAACATTTGTTTTGTTTCCTCCCCACAACTAAGAACCTGAAGACGTAGATGCTTTATAGACATCAAATTACTTTGGAGCTGTGGCATAGCATCTTGTACTGTGATTACGGTTACGCTGTAGTTACTGTTTCCTACTTTGTTAGGTATTATGGTGTATGGACCCATTACATCAGTCTAAATATGAGGGAAAATCATAAATTTGATTAAATATACTAATATTGTTCCGTCTGTTTTGTATATCACATATATATTGGGATAAATTGTGTAAAATTAAAAATATCTTTGGACAGGTACAATATTTGACTTTGACAACCTCATATTTTTACTTTTCTAGTAAATATAATCATCATCTAGTGTAGTTTCTGTACTTTTGGTAGTCACTCAGTACCACTGAGTTGTCAAGTAAATATTAGCTTCATGAATCCTAACAGGTTGGGCTGCAGTTGGACTTATGCCAAGCATTTAGCATCTTGATGTGAGTGATTCTTCCTCAGTACTAACAGACTTTAGATTAAGTAATATTATTGTTTTGTTATTGCTACATTTTGAGCAGCTGACCATTATTTACCTAAAGAAGTATTTTTATAGCGTGCTCAAATATTCATAACAAAACATATTTTATGGAATTGTGATTATTGTTTTGGAACTGAACAGTTTATTTTTATTTGTTGTTCATGTTGAGATTGAGTAACATAAAAAAGACTGCAACTGTTTAAAACATACTATATTTTGTGACCTTTACCAACAGCATGGAAGGAGCTGAGTCAAAGGATGTGAAACTTACTATAATTATTTTCAAGCTTCAGTGTATTTTATTTGTCATGGACTTAGTATCTTTTCTTTGGCCAGTGGTTTAAATTTAAACAGCCTTTTTTTTTACCATGATCTGGTGTCACAGCTTGTCATGCATTTAATTATGCATGTAAAATCTGGTTCTACTTCACTAATTGATTTAAGGATTACCAAAGACCACCCAGGAATGAATCACATGCAAGGCCATACATCTTTTTGAGTTTTAAGTCCTTTGCAGCATTCTTCTGCATCTTTTATTCAATTAATATGTATAATATTTCACTGTCTATTTAGAATGTGGAGAAGTGCCACAAAACTGTCTCCATATATATTTCATTGATTTCCCTCTCTGTGTGTTATAAAGCCTCTGTTTACATTTATTTCCATATGGTGTGTATAAAGTATCCAGAACGTATGTGTTTCTTTGTGAGTGAGTGTGTGTGTGTAAAGCAAACCCGTCATCAGTGTGATTACACAGCTGTAGCAGACAGACAACGAGCTCCATTCATACGAAAATCCAGGCTCCAATTTCAAATGACCAGAAGATGGACTGTGTATGTTCAGGTTTCAGCATGTTTGTGTGTCTGAAAGAGAAAGTAATGACGGCGGTGATAAGTGGTGAAAAAATGATTAAAATTGTTTCAGAAAAAAAAGTAAATAGGTTAAACAAAAGAATGAGAAAGTTTTAAAAACTTGAGACTGTTAAATCTCTTTTTTTATGCGATTAGTTCTATTGATTGATTGACTTTTTACTTCTGTAGACCTTTTCTTCCTCATTTCTTCCTCTTTTTTTCCTGGTTTCTAAGTGGAAACTCACCCACACAGGAACACCTTACACTTTTGACCCAAATTACAGAGAAGTCTGTTTTTCCATCCATCTTCGTGGATCATCTCTGCCTCACACACTTTTTCCTTCTCTTTGTCTTCATCCTCTGTTCTACTTGCACAAGTTTTCAACTTAACTGTTTAACCTAAATACCGTCAAAATATTTTCCTTTTTTTCCCCGACATTATCAAACTCTTTCATGTTTTTAGGGTGGAAAGCTTGTTTTAATATTGCGCTTTGGGCAATAACCTAGTGTGGCCTTTACTATAAAAGGCAGTAAATTAAGTGAAACAATTTCCCGCACCGCAATGATTCATCACTCTAACAGACAGGCATATACAGGAAAGCATCCAAACAAACAGAGACGTGTTCACATAAACACAGTTAGACAGCAGCTGTAAACGGTTGACACTTCACCGAGACTCTTGGTCTGACTAAGGACTCTGAGTGACACTCTGAAGCTGGATTTAAATCCACAGGAGAAAGAGATTGTCACTGCATTTTCTGTTCAGGAAACCTCTGAACTAGGGTAGTTTTTCACAGGCCATTTTTAAACACCTACTGCATTGACCAGCGATTCCCTTAATAGAAATTAAACCCAACCCACTGAGGGAGATATTACTATTACTTTGAACTTTGGGGTGGAGAACTTTGGGGTAATTGTTTTGAATTAACTGCATTTTCCCAGAGTTATACTTTATGGTTTTACAGTTAGAATATTTTCATTAGGAAAGAAACAAGGCACTGTTGCTGTTTCGCATGCAAGAGTTTTTGGGGCTTGTGACACGGGATTAATCTAATAAATATCGGTTATTGTTAAACATTTTTCTGAGCTGTGAGGGCTTAAGGGTGCAGACAGCTGTGGCAGCTCAGAACCAAAGCTTCACAGTAGAGCAGCTGACTACCAAGGTGTTCAGAGAGTTAGTACAACTGCTGGAATAAGCAGTGGCATTGCTAGGAAGTTAAAAGTAACTGTTAAAATGCCCAGCAATGGCACAAATGATAGTTTTATACCATTCTAAACCTACAATGGATTTTTTCCCTGGACTAATTACAACAGAGGCTCCATCATTCTCATTTCTACTCAGTGACTAAGAGTCATTGTGCCATTAATACATCCTTGATGGTTCACTAAGTTGGAAAAATACTACTGGTCACAGTGGAATGCACAGATATAACACCAACATACATATTATTAAGTCTGTAGGAGAAACTGAACTGAATAAGGAACCTTGAACCATTGAATTTTGAGTGAGGCTGAAAATATGTAAACATGAAACCATGCTGCTCCTGAAAGTCATCGATGTCTTTGCCAAAATTGTGTAAGTATAAACTTATTTATTTAATTATTTATTTATTACTTATTACTTATTTAATTATTATTGCAGAAATAATGTTGTATCAATAAGAAACAACTGTTTTAGAAGGAAATCCATTTACTTTATGGTTTGTATGAAGTCAAAGTCCAGAAAAATCTACCTACCCTTGGAGGAAAATTTCACACTGGCCAGTTCATCTTCATTGTCCTGATCAGTAGAGGTGGTCAAAGGCCTTCCAGGGCTATTACACTGTCCGGTGCTGTGCATCTAATGGTGGTGTACCAGCAACCCAGTTGAGTGCAAACTCAAAACCTGGCTATTAACTTTATTAAAGGTTCATGGTTTGCATAAAGTTACGGTTTAAAAGGGAAGTGAAAGATGAGCTCTAATTCCATTGCAACTAAAGATATAACCAAAACATGAGTTTTACACATGTGGGAAATGTGAAATGTCAAAGACAGCATAGAGGGAGCTGATGTTCATAAAGAAAAGAATGAATACAATAAAATAATTATTCATAAAACTTATAAAAGTATTGCTGGGGCATTTATGAAATGGTATTGCTGCAATTATTTATCAAAACAGACAGATGGGCATACAGAAAACAAATTGATCTTTAAGGTTAATAATTTCCAGAAAAGACAAAAGGTTAGAGGGGAAAACAGACATCCTCAATGGGACAATACAGCTTTGAAAGAGGCGAAGGTGAGACGTCAAGTGAGGCCGTGTTGAGGTCACAGGCTGCTTTCTTTGCTCACTGTTTCAACTAATGAGTCAGTGAAAGGTCATAGGTCACTGAACCCTTAGACTTCCCCCACCAGCACATTCACAGACCAATCCTCAAACCCCCCTTTGAGAAGATGTGATTGCTGGCATAAGTCATGGTGTCTGTCCTGTGTGTCTCTTAAGCATCTTTTAAATGCTGTCCTGTGTCTTTTTCTCCCGTCACATCAAAGAACCGCAGCCATCCAGACTGTCTCACAATGTCATGACATGGAGATGCAAATAAAAACCCAACTACACACACTAAGGGTTGATATTTATGTTGAGGATGTCAAGCATCTTCCAACTACTGGAAAGGTTGAGTCAAACTTTAGACACATTTGAGTATCTGTTTGTTAAAGCAGTAGTTTTGGATATATTTAATTTTAGTAATCTCTCTGTAACAAGTTCGAATTAATGGGATACGATAAAGAGTAGAGAACAACTAGATTTATATAGAAATTATATTTCTGCAGTTATTTGACTTTTTTTTCTATTTTGGAGGATCAGATGAAAGGGTGAATGATCAGAAATTGACACTTTCTCATTTTTTCACTCTCCAATTGAGGTTACTTGTGGTCTTCCAGAGAAAATCCCATAAAATATAAATTCATGGTTTTTAATCAGACAAATTAAGGGAAATCTGAAAATATGTTCATGCATCACTGTTAATCACAGGCCTGTTTATTACTGCATTTTGAACCTCGAGAGCTTGATCTCATTCCAGACTATTGTGCAAAAATACAAATGTCTAAATTTGAAGTTAAACCAAGGTGGTTTCATTATTCATGGACACTAATAAAAAAAACAAACATCTGATTAGTTTCAAACACAAATTTCCCAGAAGCCTCAACATCTTCTTCCAACTCCCATCCTTCCTCTCTTAGTGTAAATTCTTGTTGATATTGTATGTTTACTGATAACCTGCATAATTTGCTGCAAGTGCTTTGTGTGTCATCAGTGGACACTTTGCATTTCCGGCCCATTATTGCTGCTAAGGCATACAGCGCAGTGATTTTTTTTTCACAGACAAATCAAATCAGTATGTGGTGCTATACCCCTAGAGAAAAATGTCATTAATGATAATAATGGTTATGCTTGTTATTATGTCCACATTCTCGTTATTTAAGGGCCAGCTCCCTCAGAACTCACTGTTCTTGGGTTGCACAGTTAATGTATCTTGTAGTCTCTTAGCGAACCATAAGTCATTCATTAGCTGTCCCTTGAGAACATGCTAACTGTAACGTGACTCTGAGATGGACAGATGTGCTTCGGGGTCAATGACACGCTATTCAATAGGACAAAGAAGGATCAGGAAGAGGTCAGGATGCTGAAAGCAACGTATGTACAGGGGAACAAATGACAAAGATGACAAGAAGTGGTTTGAAGGTATTAGGCGTTGCAAAAGATTATGGTAATGATGTTTACCATAAGTTGGATTTTAGTTTAATTCATTCTTGTACTCTATCAACTAAATACTTTATTTGAAAGCCTAAAGATCTGAGGTAAACTTGTCAACTTTAATTCCTTTGGATTCGAATTTGGGCACGAATAGCTGTAGACACTCTTATAAAAACATTCTGCAGGCATGTGTGTGTTCAGCCAGGACACAAAGAGCGTCACAACAGTGTGCTGGAGTTTGATCTAAGAGCTTGGCTGTGTTGTCACAGGCACAGAGCTTGAGGAACTATGTGAGGAATGTGAATCAATAAGCTGAAGGACACAATGTCCAGCCTTTGCCTGGTACAGCTTCCTGTCAAAACCTGAAATTTGTGGTCATGTATGCAGTTCCTGATGCTTAGGAGAAGTATTATTAAACCTGATGGCACAAAAAAGAAAAAAAAACACTATTTAAGCTCCTAGCAAAATTAATTCCAGAACAATCTTTGTGTGATTCAGTCTGACTGTGTGAACTACGTGAAGATTGTGCATCACTACAATCGAACCCACCTGTACGCCTGTGGAACCGGGGCTTTCCACCCAACCTGTGCCTTTGTGGAGGTGGGACACAGGATGGAGGTGAGGAACAAACAATGCAAAACAACACAAATGCACTTCATTACAGTTTGAATCTGGCACTTCACAGGTGAGCTTGCTTGTGTAGCGTAACAATCATTTTCTTTGTGCTCTGGTTCCCTGGCAGGACCATGTGTTTAGGATCGACCCCTCTAAGGTTGAGGACGGGAAAGGGAAGAGTCCATATGATCCTCGGCATAACGCTGCCTCTGTGCTAATCGGTAACCGAACCCATCTGATCTGATTATTCGCATGATTGTTTTAGTATGGGTGAGGTCTACCTACGGTTTTCATATTTTGGGCTGTGATTGAAAAGCCTTACTAATACGCAATAAACATTGAGCTTATTCAAGTTGTGACAATTTCAAACTCAAACTCTTTTATTGAAATGTAATTTTTTGTACTAGACGAACACAACATTATGTAGACCCCATTACCTTTAGCTTTATCCATTGCAACCTGCAGAAGTCAGACAGGTAAGTACCACAGCCCTGTTCAGTCAGTAATCTGAACATGGAAAGACTGCAATGGTAGACCTATCACAATGTGGCTACCTAAAGCTGACAGGCTGGTTGAGGAGAGCATTAATCAAGCAATCAGGTGACAGCACAGTCATTAGTTCTTCATTGCCCAAGTCTGGTCTGCATGCAAGAGCAGCACGAGGAAAACCACTGTGGAAGAAACACTTTAAGTCCCGTTGACAGTCGTAGAGGACAAAGCAGACCTGTGGCAGAAGGTGCTTTTGTCATATGAGAGAAAATATTTGCTTTTCAGCCTACATGAACGTATGTAAGGTGGGAGGCTAACACTGCGCATCAGCCTGACAACTCCATCCTCCTTGGTTAAACAATGTGGTGTCATTATGCTGGGTGTAGGTGTTTCTTCATCAAGGAAAGCTGGAAAGAGTTGACGGAAAGGTGGATGAAGCCAAATACTCGTCAAGTTGGAAGAAAACTTGTTATTGTCATAATGATCAAAGTTTAGTGGGCAGGTATTGAGTGAGAATTGAGTGCTACAGTCACTCTTCTTTCACTTTGACTGAACCCTTTACTTTTTTAAAGAAAAACATCTAGTCTCATTTTGCGCAACGGAACATATTCCCAAAGGACATCATGTAGTAATTGTAGCAAAAGGTGGTTCTAGAAAGTGTTGACTCAGAGACTGAATGTGTCATTCTCCAGTTTTATTTACTTGTTTTTTATTGAAACCCATGTGTGTCCTACTACGAATTACTTTGTGTTGCTCTGTCAAGTGTTGAAAACATGTTGAAGTTAATGGCTGTAACGTGACAAATTGTACAAAAAAAAACAAATCATGCATGTTCTGAATCTGGCATAGACTAAGCAGTATTTGTGTTTCCCAGGTGATGAGCTTTATGCAGGTGTAGCCACAGACTTAATGGGGCGAGACTTCACCATCTTCAGAAGTCTGGGCAAACGTCCCTCGATTCGCACCGAACAACACGACTCACGCTGGCTCAATGGTGCGTGTGCTTTTGTTTATCTTGTAAATAAGCATCACGCACCCTCATGGGACAACATGGTGTTACGACTGACGCTGTGTTAATTGCTTTTAATTCTACCAACCAGAACCAAAGTTTGTTGGCTCCTTTTGGGTCCCTGAGAGTGAAAATCCAGACGACGACAAGATATTTTTCTTCTTCCGGGAGACAGCGGTTGAAGCTCAAGGTTTGGGAAAGTCCACTTATTCGCGCATTGGACAGCTATGCAGGGTGAGAGGTCACTTAATCATCATCCAACAATGTGGAAAATTCAGATAAAAACTCTGTCTATGCAAAATCAGATTATAATTGAGTATTATTTTGTCAGAATGACATGGGTGGACAGAGAAGCCTGGTGAACAAATGGACAACGTTCCTCAAGACCCGTCTGATCTGCTCAGTACCAGGAGCTGATGGCAGTGACACGTACTTTGACGAGCTGCGTAAGTGTACATTGCACACACTGGTGCAGAAATACTCAAACAAAACTACAAATTTAAGGACATTTCTAGGTTTAGTGTCATATAACATACAAAAATATGTGAAGTTTGGGTTCTTCAGGACACTTAAATAAAATTTGTAGTCTGTTAATTTAATCATGAAAAAGGTTGACCTGGTTTCAGTGCCTCAACTTTTGTTGTAGTGATTTTCAGTCAGCGTAGGAAAAATATGAGATCTTTGGAATGATATGTATACTTCCTGTTTCCATTTCTGACAATATCTGCTGTACAATTCAGGGAAAAGATTATTTATATGGCTTCAATAAAAGCTAAACAGGGAGAAAAAAGTTGGAAGATTTTCTGTCCCTTTCCTCTGGATCGCTACCTAGAAACACATTCTGGTGGTGTAAATGGAGAAGATGTTAGGAAAATGTGATAAATTCACCAGGATTTAGAAGCATTTACCGTGTTTAGCCTGAAGGGATCCATATTAAAGTAGAGATTAAAGTAAAATGGCAGAATTTAAAGTACAATACAGATTTAATGTAGGATTAATGATGCTTGTATGTCCTAAGATATTTCTGTCCCTCCATTTTCAATCATTGAAATAAATCAAAACAATAATAACAACTGTCTGAACCAGCATCTTTACTTTTAATGTGAAGAATTATAATAAAAAACATTATGAATTAAGTTTTATTAAATTTTAACCATATAATATGTAATACATCAATAAATATGCTCTAAAATCATCAATTGTTTTACACTAATCTTCAATATTCTCCACAATTCCTTCTCCAAAAGACTTTTTGTTATGTAATGTTTTTCTCAGACCTGTTGTCATGTGGTTTTTCCAGCTGCCTCAGGAGTTTTTAAGACGTGTCTGATAAAGTGTTTGAAACTCTCTGCGGGCCACAATATGACCTGCCTTAGTGCTCATCTCATGACGGAAGGAAAGGTTAACTAAGTGGAAGACTTTGTCCAAACCCTAACCCCGCCTCGGGCTGCACCTGCCATTCACATTTCTCCATGTGAACGATGAGTCTCTTATCTAGATGATGAGTTTGGGTCTGCACCTGAGGCCAAAAGTAGAGAGAATGTGTCTGTGAAACTGGAAACTGTCCTGGTAATCTATAGGAGTTATCTGGTAAAAAAAAAAAAGAACTTCATTAGTTTGTAAACTTTTTTTATTTCTATAAAATCGTAACATTTTAAGACTTCTTTGTTCAAGAAGCAAGACTGAGTTTCCTGACATCCGCATTAAGCTGCGGTGGATTCTGTTTCATGTCGTGACCCCCACTAATCAGCGAAATGTCTCTTTAAAGTGGTTAGACATGTCCATAGGGCTTTGTTTATCTTTTTCCCAACCTTTGACCTCTGGGCTACCGCCACCTGACCCGGCTGTCTGTGTGTGTCTGTCCTCAGGGGACGTGTTCTTGCTGCAGACGAGGGACAAAAAGAACCCTCTGGTCTATACTGTCTTCTCTACTTCCAGGTCAGAATCTAGTCACATGTGCATGTTTGTTTATGCGCAGGAGTGAGTGTGTGAGGGTGTGCATTAGGGAAAGTGAATGGCGAGGAAGCAAAGTGCATACATGTCATGCATGTGTTTGTTGTATCTAACCCTGCTCCTCTTGTTCCCCCAGCAGCAGTGTGTTTAAAGGCTCAGCTGTGTGTCTTTACTCCATGAATGACATCCGGAGGGCCTTCCTGGGGCCCTTTGCACACAAAGAGGGGCCTAACTACCAGTGGGTCCCTTTCCAGGGAAAAGTGCCCTATCCCCGCCCAGGAATGGTATGTTAATAACTGACAAGGCAGCAGACAGACTGTAATAACGTCCATTGATAGCAGGTTATTAAAATAATTAAAACCAATTTTCTTAAGGTTATTCCTTAAAACTTAGCACACCTACATCCTTATGTTGCATCTTTTTTTAATTAATTTTTAAATTTATTTCTTTATTTTTATTTTTAATATTTTACTTTTAAACAAATCAGGGTTGAGTCTGACCAAAAAAATTCTGTAATGCCAGTGACAAAAATAATGTTAATAAAACAGTTTGATGGCAGTACTTTCAGAGAACCCAGTATGGTGCTAAATACCAGTTTTCCGTGCAAAATATTTCCACAGTTGTCCCAATCAATATGGGTTTGACACTCCACCAACCACAGAAGCCTTCCGTCAGCAGGAGTTGTTCATGCTGAACCTCATTTTAAAAGACATACTGCATAGTTAGCAGGCAAGTTATACTTTGAGAATGCAAGAGAAATAATGTAAAACTGCATTTTTACTGATTTGGATTTCAGATACAGATCCCACAGGCTTGCAAGGCTTACGGTCAGGCTGGACCAAAGTAAATGAGTCAGATTTCTTCATATAAGAAGAAATAACCTAGCTTTAAGCTAAGATGTCTCAAGGTGCTCAAGTGCTCCTAAGTATTCAGAAAATTCAGAGCTGGAATTTTAATTAAAGAGAGAAACTGGACTCTGACCTGGAGTAAATCTCCTCCAAGTCCCTGACAGCCCTCACACCATAATGACCTCAATGCGGCCGCACGACCCGGGCTTGGCGCATTCTTAACCAGCTGAAACACTGATGAGTCAGATGTTTTATTCCACTTGTATAAAACCAAAGGCAAAAATATTTTTTGAGTGGAATGGATGAGTCCAGTCGTGGCAGTGTCATTTTCATGTTTTAGCAAGTTCTGGAAACTACAAAATGTGTTTCTCATTTCCTTCCGTTAGTGTCCCAGTAAGACATTTGGGAGTTTTGAATCCACAAAAGGTTTCCCAGATGATGTGATCCAGTTTGCCCGTCACCACCCCCTGATGTACAACCCGGTGTACCCCATGAATCGACGGCCTGTGTTTGTCAGGACCAACGTGGAGTACAGCTTCACACAGATCGCCGTGGACAGAGTCAATGCTGCTGATGGGCAGTATGATGTCATGTTCATCGGAACAGGTGTGTGAAACGTTTCTCCTTCACTTTGCGTTTTCTCTTTATTGAAATGAAAATGATGGGGAGATAACGAGCATGTGGTATTTCAGACAAAGGGACAGTACTAAAGGTGATCAGTGTCCCCAAGGAGAGCTGGAATAACATGGAAGAACTTTTGCTGGAAGAGCTGGAGGTCTTCAAAGTAAGAATAAAATTAACTTCAATGTGTTGTACAAGAAAGTAGAAATAAATACCACATTTTATGATTTTGCCTAACCTGTCTAATTTTTTTTAGATGAAATATCAGAAACAGTTCAGCAGCAATTTATAGAAAAACAATGCAGCCACTGTTTTTTAAGTCACCAGAAAGGCACATTTCCCAACTTACTTTCAATTGTCTTCAGACAGACGTTAAATATGATCAAAAACAAAGTCAAGACAATCAAAAAAGCTGCTTAAAGTAAAAAAAAACCCTGAAAATTTGATTTAAAATACAACAAACCAATTTATGATCTTGTTTATACAGTGTAGAGGAGGAAATCAGGAGAATGGTCATTTAAGAGACAGGAGCTTGGAAATCTAACAGACAGGCACCCTACCCAGCAATTTAAAAGAATACTTTAATTAGCTATAGTTTTTAAATAGAATAAAAGAACATGACAAAAACAGTAACAATACTTGGATCATTCAGTTAGATATTATTTTTATCCCTTTCAACCATCAACCCAAGAATGCTTTACATTTACAAGTTGGGAAGTGAATTAGAAAAGAAAAAAATTGTTTTTAATGGTTCTAACACTGAATGATATCTGTGCTTTAAAGTAGAGAGAAGTTTAAAGCAAAGCATAAGAATGTTCAACTTTTTTTACAGTCGTCTTACGAGACAATAACATTTCTTGTTTCTACAGAGCAGTTTTTGAAATGCTGCTTTCTAAAAATGTTTGTGTTTCTTCAACTGCTACAAAAGAAGGACTTATTTCTACTTTAAGGGTACTAATATATTTTTTATCCATTCTTTTCTTCAGGATGCCTCATCTGTTATTAACATGCAGATCTCTTCCAAACGGGTAAGTTTACTTTGACTCTCTCCTGTTCAGAAACATGACCACCCTTGAGGACATGTGTTGAAAAACAAGCAGTAAAAGAAGGTGATTAGTGACAACACTAAATCGGAATGGTTACAGAAAGTTCACTTCAAATCACCTAAAGGCGTCATAAATTACCACAGTCATCACTGTTACAGAGATATAAATGATTTGATTTATGACAGATAACTCCAGCTGTTTTCAATTCTGATAAATGGACATTCTTTAGGCCTTTTTGTCAAATGTTTCCATCTCGTCCCTGCCTGTTTTCACAGCAACAGCTGTACGTCGGCTCGGACACGGGAATCGCCCAAGTCCCTCTTCACCGGTGCAGTGTTTATGGGAAGGCTTGTGCCGAGTGCTGCCTGGCCCGAGATCCATACTGCGCTTGGGACGGAACATCCTGTACTCGTTACCTACCGAATACAAAGAGGTCTGTGACAAAATGTCTGTGGCATACGTACCATATGGAGAGGCAGCTGTAAAGAAATTAAAGTCTCGAAAGAAGTGGAAATTACTATAACCAGTTTTTTTTTATATTCCATTTAGACGTTTCCGTCGACAGGATGTAAGGAACGGGGACCCCAACACCCTTTGCTCAGGAGGTAAATTTACGACACTCGTACTGTAAAATGTGGCCCAGTTAAATTTTATTAGTAGAAATGTAATGATACATTCAGCTTATGAGGAAGTAGAATAATGGGTTCAAGAGAACAAGAAGAGACCAGATTTTCACAATATTTCCAGGAAAACTTATTAATTGCCTTTTTCTTTTGTTTCCATGAATAGAGTTATGGTTTCATTAACCACCAAAAGTATTTACAAGGCTCTGTAGAATATCTCCTTCCCTGTTTAAGTCCATATATTGTGGTTTGCTTGTCTAATCCTAATGACTAAAGTACATTAAGCTGAAACGTTTTTTCTTTTAGGAGTAAAGCTTTTAGAAATCTTTATTCTTTGTTTTTTAAAGAATCTTTTTCATACTGAGTCACCAGGTTCAGGTGTGATAAGTCAAGATATTTTGAATCACAGTTTTCACAATGGACAGTGGTGGGCAATCTGGTGAACAATCAGTTTATGTTAAACTAGATCTGTGTTAGGTTTGGTTAGGTCAAAGTTAAATAACTCACATTCATGGTTCATTATGTAAACATTCTGAACTCAGTTTAAAGTTCCAACTTGAACCAGCTGTTGCTTTCTTTTGTATATTTTCTGAAATTACATGTAAAAGTAAATGTAGCTATAGGTCACGGCTTCATTCATCAGTGCTGATGATCAGTCTTAAGTTGATGCAGTCAACACAACAGGGCAATTAAAGAACTCCTTCCTTTCTGACCCCAAAACCTAATAGCAACTGCATGGTGTTGAGTAAAAAACACAATAAATGTACTGAGTATTAGTATTGTAAGGTTTTGTGCTATAAGATCTTGTTACAGCCCTGGTTGTTAATGGTTAATTTGTGTGAAAAAAAGACAAAAATATGTTGAATGTAGCAGGTTTTAATTCTACAGTGCTGTACATGAACACTGTCTGTGCCTTTTCCTGTATTGACATGATGGAAGTCTTGGTATGTGACGTCTTACTGTCCTCATGGCAAAACAGCCAAAACGCTTCACCTCTGGTGACATCTGTTCTCTCAGACCACAAAGAGAGCATTCAGCCCCTCTCTGTGTTTCTACACCACAATGAAATCAGGCTAATCACTCCAGCTGAAAGAGCTCCTGGGTAATAAGATTACATCATGTGGCATTCAAGCCGAGTAAAACTGATGAAAATCAGTGTAATTGTTTCTGATGTGACTGGACCGGCTGGTCAGTCTGTTTGGCAGGTTACACACCATTGTTTCCCCTTACAACACCATGCTGCTAAAGTTTTATTCTCTGTATTTATTACATAATTTTTCTTTTTCTTACATTCATTTTAGCCAAAGCTTAGAAGCTTTAAATTAGAAGTCATTAAGTTAGGATGTTAGAAGTCACAACATAAATATTTGGATCAACTCACTAAGTTCTGATAAATAATGAGAAGAAATGCTCTTGTATAGAGGAATCATCAATTTTCCTAGCATGTACAAGAACTGTCACGTCTAAATAGTTTTTTAAATCCCCTTCCAAACAACATAAGCCAAGGTAACAAAAGGCAAATATTTTCTAGACAGTGATGTCTTTAAATCAAATATACTAAGCCTATAATTATATCTTTGTCTCTTCTGCCCCCTTCAGACCACCACAAGCATCGTGTTGCAGAGAGGAAGCTGTATGGAGTTGAGGGAAGCAGCACTTTCTTGGAGTGTATCCCCAAATCCCTTCAGGCCAGAGTCACCTGGACTTATCAGAAACAGCCACAGAACCCGAGAGAGGAGGTGAGAGTATGGGAAGGTTGAGGACGAGTTGGGGATGAAGGCATATTGTGACGATGCTGTCTGAGGTCACCATATTGTTTTGTTTTTATTAGATTATCTAATTCATTATTTTCTTCTTATTGCTCTAATTCATGACTTTTGGATGATTCACCTCCCATGTCAACTGAAAATGTAATTAGAGTAACTCTATCCATAAGGGGCTACTGACTATATTGGGTTTCATAAGAGCATTACCTAAAAATACTGAACAGAAAAACATGGTCATTTTTATTCTCTTCAGAATCTGTCAAAATCTGGCTGCTAAAAATGATTCACAATTTGCGCTATCACACATGGGACCATAACTGGTCACAGAACTTTATTTAGGGATTTTATATTGGTTGAATTAAGAGACTGTAAAAAAACAACTTGAAATCTGTTGCTCTACTATTGTGTCTACTATTGTAGAGCAACAGAATGAGTGCAGAACTATTCAGAATGAGTTGAACCAAGAATTTCACTAGATATGCTAAGAAAGTAATTACATTTTATTTCCATAATACCAGTTCTGTACAAATGTAATCTTAAGACACTTTACAAGTCAATAATTTCTATCCATACAGATAAATAACACTAGGTATTGTGGTATGATTTTGGAGAGAAAGCTATTAGATAAAAATATTCCATAGTTAGTAGCTCTTTCATTTGCTTTACCCAGGAGAGAAATGGTTAAGTACAGAAAGGGCCTCGGTTTTCTCTGTAGACAGAGGACATTTGATCATTGGCAAAAAAATTTAGGTGGGTCATTCCCTCAGGGAAGTTGTTACAGCTGAACAAAAACACCAGGCTGCATTGAAACAGTTCAACAGACAAATAGAATCATGTTGTGAGAGCTGAACTGAATCATATCTTTGACTCTAGGTACGCCTTGATGAACGTATCCTGCAGACAGACAGGGGCCTACTAATTCGTCGGGTCCTCAAGAGAGATGTCGGTATCTACCAATGCCACGCTATGGAGCACGGATTCACCCAGACATTGCTGGGAATCACTTTAGAAGTCGTACCATCGACATCTTCCTCCATCTCCAATCTTCCATCCGACTCCCCTGTTCGATTAGATCCTCGCAGCGGGGGTGCTCCTTCACTGACCAATCAAAAGCTTTGGTATCGGGACTTCATGCAGCTGGTGGACCACCCTAACCTCAGCACTGTTGACCAGATTTGTGAGCAAGTTTGGGCACGGAAGCATGCTGGTGCCGACCAGGTGTCAAAGAGTTTTGAGTCTCCGAGGAAGGAGATCGTACCTTTGGGCCCTGCTGTCCGACCGGCCAATAAGAAGTGGAAGCACCTCCAGGAGATCCGAAAGGGGAGAAACCGCAGGACCCATGATGGGAAACCGAGCTCTCGGGCACCGCGCAGTGCTCGGGAGTAACTACGGCGAGAAACGGATGAAAAAGAGTGAGAGGGAGAGTGAAAGAAAGTAACTGAGAGACCAGATACTCATGGAGGTGTTCACATATACAAATACACACATAAAGACATGCACAGACACACTCCACCTCCTGTTTTGTGTTTATTTATCTATGGATACCACCACTATACGTACACCATCCCCCTGATTCCTCATCCCCGTGACCAGCTTCCTGCATGTGTTGCCTTACTGCCCAAACTGATTCTGCACGATCCCTTTACACTTCTTCACTAGGATAGTCACGTGTACTAGCAAATACGCGAGAGGAAATTCAATCTCATGACGGGGCAATAAACTGACACACATATCTAAAGCTTATTCTACAAGCCATTTACACTACTTTAATAGTTAGTGTGTTACCTGTTACTCTCTGGACAACACGCTGCAACCACTCATGAACAGTCTGAAAGGTTTTGAGAAGCACTCTTCTAAGTATAACATTTTATTAAGTGACCTAAATACGGACAGAATGGAGAAAGTGACAACTGGAACATTGATGCAAAAAATATAGTCTTGAACTGAAAACGAGTTTAAAATGTATGTGCATGTTGCAGTGACATTTGTAAGAACCAGAGTAATTGACAAACATCTTTCTGTGGCCCTCCCTTCCATTCTTGGCCCTCCCTTCCATTCTTGGCCCTCCCTTCCACTTGTCATTTGTACAAATTACACCCTGGAGCCAGGGAGAGTTACCAGCACCTGTGGATCACATTATTATTTGTGAAAATGTTATAAATTTATTGTGGGGTTGGATTCTTGAGTCAGTTTTATTTTTGGAGCCGTTTCCATTGACACATTGAGTTTGTATCATCATAAGCAACAGACTTAAAACAAAGAGATGCACCGATCGGGGTTTTCTGGCCAATTTTAGAGTAGACTTAGAGAAGAGTCACTGCTCTTCCACATCGAGATGAGACAGTTAAGGTAGATAAGGCATCTGGTTAGAATACATCCTGTCATGTCTCACTGGGAGGAGACCCTCCAGGTGGATAGATGACAAAATTATAATCACTGTGGGACTCTTGTACTGCAGGCATTTAATAAATAATGTCTGAAAGGCCTGCCCAAACGAACATAGACCATGCACACGCAGCAACTGTAGCAGTACTTCATCTATTAAAAATCTGGATCCATGGTGAGTCACTATGGATCCATTTATAAATATTACTTTGAACGAAGGATTTACATCATCTTTTACTGCTAATGTTAGTAGACAGGTGATGACTTCAAATGGTTTACAGTTAAAGTTAACAGGATGTATGAGCTTTTATAGTGTTGTAATAGAAAAAAAATGTCAACCAATTTAACCACCAGTTTCCACTAAATTCTATTCAAAGGTTACTGGTACTTGAAGAGACAGCACTTCCATATAGTGATACAGTTCTAGACTTAATCTGCTAAGGTTTCAAACTCAGTGGTCAACAGTGGAGGTGGTCAAGTTGAAAATCAGCCATTTCCAATCACCAGATGTCAGAAGTCTTCCTCAGTGCATCTCAGTCAGTATATGTGGTCTTAGTTAGGAATGAGTCATAGCTGGCCTCTTACTAAAAAAATCATATTGCTGGTTAAAACCACTAGAGAGTGGGTAATGGTGGATGTACTCATATTCCATAAAGTGGAAGAAGAATAAGATGTTTATGGAACAGCAAAAGCTGAAAAAAACAAAGCAAATAAATCAATCTATAAAAAAACAATTTGAGAATACAATTAGGAACCAAATTAGAGCTCATAGCTTCACTTGCAAAGAAAAAATTGCAACTAAAATAATTTTCTACGCAATTCAGAACAGTTATTCTTACATACTGTCTATCTTTTTGCTTCCAGCATTTTTGGCATTAAAGATACATAATGAGAACAGTGGTTTGTGGGGAAAGGGATAAATATGGTAGGAAAGGTCAGAAGAAAGGGGGAGGATTTAAGCAGACTCAAAATATGACAACCCATGTTTTTGGGCTACATAACAGTATATAAATATATAAATATATATTAGCATGATATTTATGAGTGAGAATAAGGTTTTTATTTTCTGTATACTAAGAGGTACAACATTTCTTTCGCACTGTTCAATCCTAAATTGTTAGTGATGCATAGACAAGCAGTCGATACACAGTGAGTACAGGATTCCTAGTTCAGCACACTAAATTTCGCACAATTCATTTTCTACAGATTGTGAAAAAAATATTCTACACTTTGTAATCACTTGTTATGTAGTGTTGCAGTCATTAAAAGTCATTGAAATCATTGGATGCTGCTTGAGGATGTAAACTCGGTTAGGACAGCAAGGTTTTCCTTTATAAATGTCTTAGTCTCTAGGTGTTTTATTTGTAAAGGTTGTTTGTGCTAACATGGTGTGTGTAGCCTGCCCCCTAGTGTTCATTGCTTGAACAGGCTCAGATTAGGAGCCTGTCTGGTATTTTGGTATGTTATAACCAGTATGCAAGAAAGGAGCTGGTGGGTCTTCTTAGATAAAACATGTGTTTATGTTTTACAGAAATAAAATCTGTACTGATATGTTTTGTGCTGCTACCACCAAATATCATGGTTTTAATCAAATTATCTTAAGTTAGTGTATTTGTCCCAGTTAAAAGCATGGCAGCACAACCCGGGTTTGCGTGGGGATTTTAGATGTACAATATCATTGCCATTGTTATTTATGTACCTTTGTTATAGATGTGTAATTAAGTCTTTAAACTAAACTGGACGATGACGCCTACGAAAGGGACACTCAGCATTTCGACACCACATTGAGCAGGGCTGGATTGACTTAACCAAGTGGATTTTCAATGCTTAAAGGAGCAGCTGATGAGTGCTTTGGACATATGTGCACCAACCAATTCTGAACCGGCAGTGATGTCAAACATGCCTGAGTATCCCTTTTTCACCCAGCTTTTGTTTGTGCTTGAACTTGCATGACTAAAGTTTGTGGCTAATGCATCTGACAATGACATGGTGACATGAGAGGTTGAGAAGTAAAGAAAGCACAATGTTAAATATCATTATTATTCCTATGTATTTATGTGGAAAGATAAGCTGAGTTGTTGTGGACTTTTGTGTTTTCCGTATAAATGTAGATTTATTTCTCTAGTGTTCATGTTCTGCTGACAAGGACTTGTCCTTAGCATTTTTTTTTAAATCCTTTACAGCCAATGGAAAAGCTTCCCCCCCCCTGCAGACAGTGTCCTATTAAAGTCTTTTGTTTTTCTAAAAGCCCTCTGCTCCAAATCTTCCTTCTATCCTAATTCTATGTGATGTGGTGTTTCTTTTAAAAAAGCTTACTATGAGAGGCTTTTGTCTTTGTATGTTGAGTGAGTGCATGTGTCTGTGTGCAAGAGTAAACTGTTCACTTGAACACAATTTGTGTCTTCAGCCTGACGGGTTTTGTGGATAACAGAGCTTTGTATATAGTGGCAAAGAAACAGTGGAGTGTTGGGAGGTCTGTAGTTGAAAGTTTGAGGTCAAAGGCCAAAGTTAATGTGGTGCACTGTAATATACCTGGGTCTTTGTGAAATGTCATGTCAAAATGTTTTTGATTAATACAATAAAAATATGCAGTTACGTAAAGATTCGCTTGACTCTTTTGAACACCATTGCATTATATATTGAATACGCTAGAACTGTGCATACTTTGTTTAGTTTTAAAACTAAGCTCGGGTAACTATAATTCACATCCCTTGAGGAACATTTAAAAACCACCAAAGAAAGGGTGTGCATGGTCCAAATCTCCTTCCTGCTAATCTCTGAGTATTATCTACACATGCATCTCAATAAATGAAACTACCATCAGGGAGACATTTTTTCCTATACATTGGGAGAGTGGATGTGAATGTGAGCAAGAGGCTGCATGTGTGTCTGTGTGCAGCTGTTTATCTATCAGGTTGGGTTCTGGGCTGACCCCTCTCCTGGATCATGTTACCCTCACTAAATGTATAAAATATATCTTAAACAACAGTTTTCTATTCTTTGCTAAACAATGTGATTTTTCTTCATTTCTCAGGTATATTTTTAGCGAAAGTATTTACCCATTGACATTAAAGCAAATTACCTTCTGTGCTGGAAGGTAATTCATCTCAATATCGCACCATTAGTCAACTAAAACAACTGCTTTTTCACCATGTCATCCATTTTAGTGTCTGCAAATGAAATCAAAATAACTGTAAACACTAAATTAGTCTTTATAGAACAATTTTTTCTTTGTAGTTTGTGGCTTTATACTTGCTTATTGCTGTCACTTTTTCCTCTCTATATATGTTAGTAAACATCTCTATCATTTGTACTTGCAACCTCTGCTCAACTGAGTTTAGGAAATAAAACTTTAGCTCCGTCCTTTAGTCATTTTGTCTCCTCATTTCATTATTTTACATGTTTAAACCACAAGGGGGCAGTAAAACATTTAGCGTTTATTAACTTTACAGATACCACAGAATATTTGTAAATATTGATGTTAACATACATGGTAGATAGGTCCTTGCATGAAGGAAAAATGTTAATGATTTTATTATATGAACTGTAAAAATTGTTTTGAAATTTGAGTCAAAATATATTCATGTCAATAAACAGGAAGTGCTGTGTGTAAAATGTACTATGGCATGCAATGGAACAGAAAGCAGGATTATTCATTTTTCTTTACATACGGGGAGGGGGGGGGATCCACAGCCCTGCAGCCAATCTCAATCTTCACCTAATTAAATAAAACTACTTTATTGCAACCCAGTTGTCTTGACACAGACATAATAACCATGTTGCTTTTTACAAGAGTTCCTTCAAATCATGCTTTGTGGCTTATCTCCATGATTTCTGTTCAAGGGTATTCAACAAACACAACCTCTCATGCACCTTTTCTCACAGTTGATCTCCAGAGCTGAACTGCCGATGTGATGACAGATGTTTTGCAGACCCTTTGACACGTTAAACAAACAGAAAAGTACAGGGGAGAGGGGTTAAAAAGTTTTCCTCGTCTCTTTTAAAAGCAAAGCGTGTGTAAACGTGTCCGACATGATTCATTCTGATTCCATTAAGAACTGCTTGTGGGCACTGGCAACATGTACACACATTTACATGGAGGAGACTCAGCAATAAGTGAGGCTTTCATTCCTAATTTATGAAAACTCACATGTGGTTAAGTATTCACTTAAACTTATACACACACGCACAACATGCTGTCACCAGTCATAAAGTTACTGGGAATTAAATTGCGTCTGTAATCCTCAGACTTGGAGCCCGTTATTTCCCCTGTGTTTTCAAAGGCCTTCAGAATTCTGCGAGAGTGAAATGGGTTTGCAATGGTCCGTGGGGTCTTAATTGAGCTCATTTCCGCTGGCTGATTTTTACTGGTTACCACTAATCCTTATCACTGAGTCTAAGTTGCAGCAGAAAGTATGGGCACCTGTATTTTTTTTATTACTCCATGTTTGCCCAAATATGACTAAATTATTAAGACTTGTTAAATTGCAGAAAGACAAAGGCTTACATTCTTTCTTTATCTGGAGTAATGCTAAATATCATATTTTATTCAGCTTCAGTTTCGGTCCCTGAATATAACAGAAGTTATTTGTGACATGAACAGATTTACACGTAGAAATCTTGTTTAGGACCAGATGACACTTTTTGTCTCTTTGCTTCATCACACAGAGCATGTCTGTGTGATGAAGCACATCATTTTGATTCTTTTTGTTTGTTTGTTTGTTTTCGATAAAAATATGTTAATAAATATCATAAAATCTTTTAGTTTTCCTGGAACTGAAAAACAGTCACACAGTACATAACCTACAGTAGCATGTATAAGAACAAACATAAAGTAAATCTACAGATCCCAACCAAAATTTGTTGAAATCCCTCAGTTATAGAGAATTGAATATGATGTTTGAAAAAAGATGCAAGCAAAGAAAAAAGAAAAGAAATGGGACAGAAGCACAACATTTTTACAGGGAGAAAGAAGTTTGATGGAAACATTGTCTTCTGAATATGAAAGGTGATTCGCAAATCTGTGCAAAGAGCTGAGAACTTTTGAGCATTTTTGCTAAATTGTCATTTTTTTTTAGACTTTTTACTGATTATTTGATTAGTGCACCAAATAATGTATAATATGTGAATAATGGGAATAAAATCAACCATTTCTTGCCCACTTTTCTTAAAATAACTCAGACATGCATACCTGACAATAAAACAGCCTGACAGGTCTAATGATTAATGAACCCAATTAGGAGTAATTACCTCAGTGATTATCCTCAGCAAGAGAAAAAGGCATTTCAACATAAGGAAGAAAAAAAACCAACTGTATACATAGACTCAAACATTACATCTCTGATTTTTACAACAACAAAAAGCTACAAATAATAATCACATATTTATTTGTGAGAAAACTAGTGGGTTAGGCAAGAAAAGAGAACAAATACAATAAGGGATAAATTACCTGAAAGGATTTTTAAAATTTATCTGACCGACAATCTGGGAAAGTTTATCCTACTTAGACATTAGAGGATCTCCATTTACGGCTCATCAGCAGCAAATGGTTTGCATTAGAGCTTAAACATTGCTGTATGGAAAAGGCATGGCGCACAATAGATTGGCATATCCAATCAGTGTTATGTTCTCTGCAGGAAAAAGAAGCAGACTATTTGGGCATCGCACTATTGCTGCTGAGAACTTTGGACTAATCAGGAACGCCTTTAGCCAAAGAGAAAATGTCCCTGAAGGAAAATCAGGAAATTCAATCTTTCTTGTCAGCACAAAGTCTTGCTTCCTCCCTGAATCATAATAATAATAATAACGATAATGCATCAAATTTATGTCCAATTTATAAGACTCTCAAAGTCGCTCCGAGACACTCAAATGACATGACTCAAGTCATTTGAGTGTCTTAGATGATGACGACATAGTAGGCACATGACTTCATGTCTGAAGGAACTACAAACATTTCTGAAAACGACTCCATTAGGAATCGTTTTGGAAATGGAAACAAAGTCCCATTGCTTTAATCAACTAATATATTTTGTTGTAAAAATAACAAATGCATTAATGACATAAATAATAAAATAATGAATTAATTTTTAAATGATTTATTTTTTAACAGTGTGAGAACTGATCCTGATCCTTGTGGCTTTGACACTTGTCAACGCCAAACCTAAGGTTACAAATAACTCATATCTTACCTACATTATATAGAACTGTTGACATCATTTTTATGTGTTAATTCAGGACACAGTAGTCTAAGGTAATGGCTAGTCTGACATGGGCCCAAAACTAAGGTGGACATATTTCTTTTTAAAAACAACTCCACCGTTAAAAGAATCATAGAGGCTCATGAAATGCAATTTCATGAACCTGTGCATTTATTTCAAATTCTAAATTTTGTTGTAGAGGAAGACATAAAGCAATGCCACATTGAAAAAAACAGTACACCTTCTTCTTCTTCTTCTTCTTCTTCTTCTTCTTCTTCTTCTTCTTCTTCTTCTTCTTCTTCTTCTTCTTCTTCTTCTAGTTATTTCTATGTATTTGACATAATTAGATCTCAAAAAGCCAAAAAAGGAAAACCAATCATAATGCTCATATGATTCAAAATAACTATCCAAAAGTAAATGATCTGTAACACACAGTATTTATTGTTGCCTACTACTTTGTTTATTATGTTTCAAGTCTATTAAATTGACAGCTGTTGATGAAAACATACAGAATTTTGTATTTATAATAATTACAGCTGAACAGGATATTTTTAGACTTTTTGTAAAGTGCTTCCACATGTTAAATGGATGAAACACCTCTTACCAAATAAACAATAAATCAACCAAATATTACACAGGTACTTCAATGAAAGAATCCATCGGCATCTGAAAAGCATTACTACAAGTACAAATGAAAACAGCTGCTTGAAGGTGTAGGTTTTATTGAGTAGGAGTTAACCGAAAAATCAGAGCATATTACTGCACAAGAAAAGGTTAAACCCGTTTCTTTTTTTTTTGTTTCTATTTTTGCATTGCTTTCAACATGCTCTTAGAGCAGGGAAAGAGAATGACTCATGAGAGTGAGTCATTCTCACTGGTTAATCTGCAGGAAGTAAAAGACTTCCCAATATACTATATGTGGATCACACACACAAAGACATGTGAATAATTCTTTATGCTTGGGTCCACAGCTGTGAAAGTTGATCGCAAAGCAGAACCAAAGTGTTGTCTAGACTGAAAGAAACTGTTTACTGTGAGGCCTCACAAAGGTGACTGACTGGAGGATGACGGGGTTAGATGTCACAAGAATAGATATCACAAGAATCAAGAGGGCTGAATGAGACAGGAGACAGATGTGGTAAATAGTTTTTTCAGCTCTAAATCATGAAGAAATAAAAAGTTTTAATTGTTTCCTTTCCTGACTGACTTTTACAATCGTGTGTCCGTAGAGGTTTAGTGTGTTTGAATGTGTGGGTACGTCAAGTGATTCACTGACAGCTTTTACAACATTAGCTCTATTGCAGAGTGTGTTTGAAAAGGGTTTGGTCTCAGGTGGGCTGTTCCAGAGGTGCCTGCTTTGTCAGCCAGCAGCGCACAGAACCGCACAGCTGCTGCCGCCATCATTCACAACGCGCCGGTCCTGTCAGGCTGCTCATTACCTCCAGCACAATCAAGGCGATCTGAGGGGGGAAAAAAAGAAACAAATCAAATTTCAGCACTGATCCTGAACAGGAAGAGAACAGGAAATAATGTGAGAGTCTGTAAAGGTAATCAACCAGCAGTACGTCACATAAAGTCCAGGTTTCAACCAAAGCCTTACCGTGGCGATTGAACCCCGACCCCTAACAAACCAGGTGTTTGTTTTGCTCAGGGTTGTTTATTCCGTTCAGGGTGGAAGCAGCACTTAGTCTGCAGCTCCATCCGTTTCTAATAGCGATGGCATCACTGCTCGAAAGGCATGAAAACATGTTTGTCCTTTTGTTGTTGCAGAAACATCTGTTTAAAGCTGGAGTTGTTTTCCTGGAAGTGTTGAAAAGAATATCACCACAACCAGGAAATTAACTGGCCCCCATATCATCAACTGTATTGACTAATGACTGCTATTTCATGGACACAATGATGATTCATTAGGTGGACAATGAGAAGTGAGCAGCGGAACTGATGACCTGTTTCCGTAAGAATGAGGTTAAAGAGTAGGTACTCTGCTGAAGGTTAAACACACTCAGTCTGTATTTTGGCCTAATAATCACTTGTTAAAGTCTGAAAGTGCCTTCAGTGTTCAGTGTCTTCATTAAATACCGAACTATGTTTTTTGTTGTGTTGCTGGCTTTTATAACTGCTGCAGATTTTCTGGAAATGCTCTAAAATGAAGTTTCCTTTAAACATCTTCCAGTCCAACTCTGTCTTGTTTCTGTAAGTTAATCATCAAAGTTGAATATTTGCATCTGCTGTTTTTCTCCTGATGGTTGTGTGAACACAAGCATACTGTACGTTTTCTGCTGAACATAAAGCAACAAATTGTAATAAATAGAAACTAGTTATTTAAAATTGTGGGCCTTGTGCCTTTAAGAGAAACCGACACTATTTTAAATACCATGTGAGCAGAGTTAGTAGATTCAGATAATTCAGAATTAATTTTTTATCAATTTTTATTTAGAGAAAGCAGAGAATCAATTGCAATTTGTTGTTTCCACCTCAACAGCCCTTAGTACTGAGTAAGGGTGTTATAGAGATAGATGAATAGATCAATAAACAGTACAAAAACTGTTTGTGGTACTTGACAGCAGATGGGAGATAGGAATACATTTAAAATGCAGGTGAGTTTGAAAAAAAAAAAATCCAGCATAAGCATATTGAAAACGCGTATCCCTTCAGCAGAAACAGAAATTATGGTGAATATATTGTTCTCCTTTCCTCATATTCAGCTGCAATGACAAGATTTGTAAAATCTCCCTCCTGTTTTCTTGAGTCAACTTAAAAGAATCCCAAGAAAAAGTTTTACATTTCAATTTATCGGGCACAGCTGCTTCCTAAGCTCCGATTTAGGCCTATTAGCTCTGAATCATTGGTCTATCTTTATATGGTGGAGTTCAAACACCTTTTTTTTGTTCAAACATCTTATTTTGTTACTGATTACATCCACAGGAGGAGTCTAAACTCATTGATGTTGATAGAAAACAAGAGGTTTTCTTTGCGAATGCTGGAGAGGATCAGTTCTCACACTGAAATGCTGCAGATCTTGCCCTGCTCCACCAACATGTGTTTTTCATTTAACAGGCACAGCTCTGTTTGTGTTTTTGCTTCTGACCTCATACTGGTCAATTCTACTTAAATAATCAGAATTAGTTAGACTGTTTAAAGGTTTTTCTATCTTTACGTCTGAAAGAGTTGATGAAGCTTCCTTCATTTACTGACCATAAATGAAGGAAGGTTTTTTCCAGTATCCTGGAAAAAACAATCACACCTCTTAATGTTTTCCACATTTTGTGACACTATAGCTACAAATTTCAACTGAATTTTTAGTAGATGGTTTTGTAACCAACACAAAGCTACTAATTCATTATGAAATTGGCAAATATTCTGCATAATTTCAAAGGTGTAATAGCACAGGTATGCATTAATCTGGCGTTTTAGGAAGAAGTCGAGATTAATTTATCGGAAGTCCCTTTCAAACAATGTAAAAGTTTAGATCAGGCCAAAGTCCATACCTAGATATACGCTAAAATCTGTTCCAAAACTTAAAAAACAATGTCAAAAACAAATAGAAACAAATATCAGCAAGCAAAGCTGGTTATATCCAATAAGCAGCAGACGATTTTGAATTCTTTTCAGATTAGCATGTTTTCTATTAGCAACTCTGAAAATCTGAAGCATTTTTATTTTTCAAGTTTACTACATAAAATCCCAATGAAAGGTGAGCATCAGAGTGGTTTAAAACCACTTTTGGTTTTTTAAGAGGATTTTGAAGTTTAACGTTGGCTGGTGTTTTATGTTGTGCATTTTTTATGTTGCTTATTTCTGATGCAAAAGCTCTCCCTGGCCATTTACGCGCCTCATAAAGCAATTTAATAAGGATGTGTTGAAAACAAGTAGAATGGGTCAGCCAGATGCACTTAAGATGTCTTTTCCCTTTCTAGTTTCCCACATGACCTAAATAATACAAACAAGAAGGCACAGTTAAGTTCAAATATATATCAAAGAGACAATAAGCCACCTTTAAAATGTCACAGTTTCCATATTCTTTCTATAAAAGCACCAATTCAAAGATGCTAAACAGGTTCAATGCGATCTTATCACTCGAGGCATTAAACTGAATTATTCACAATCTGGAACAAATCAAAGGGTTTTTAGGTTGAGTCCTGCAAATAGAGTGTTGTAGTTATCCAGATGTGATAAGATGAAAGCATGTGTATGCAGCATGTATGCTGGTCTCTGTCTTTAAAATGCACAACATCAAGGTGTTAAAAAACACAGCTTACCACGAAATCAGATAGCACAATCTGCTCCAACGAATTCAACATGATCCAAGCAGAACCATCTGGTGGCAAAGGGCAGGGGGGAGATAAAGCATTTCACAATCTCCCTGGTTTCTGCTAGGGTTCGTTGGGGGCCTGCAGCCTGTATACATGAGTTGATGGAAAATCAGGAGGGAAAGTCTACAAACAATTACAGACTATAGATTTCAGGATCCTAACAGACATCACTCAGATAAATCCTAGGAGAGCATGTGGGATATGTTTTCATGGACAGATAAGAAACTACAAAGGAAAGTTTTAAATCCATAACTTTTCAAGATGGATTCTAGAGATTCCCTGCTGAACTAATCCCTCTGACCGTGAAGCCATTTTCCTTCACACCTTTGGATTTCAACACCTCAGAGCCTAGAACTGATGCGTTTTGCTGTACCATCTGTGTTGGTCAAGTCAGTCTTGGCCTTTGGAGGTGCATTATGGTTAGCCAGGACTTTTCCACTGAGACTTCTTTCCAATTACTCTGCAGACACTTTGTGACTGCTTTGCCCTACATATGCTTAGCTGTCTTACTTTTCCAAGAATAAATGCTGAAAATATAGCACCAATGTAAAGCCTATGAGTAACTATCTTGGGATGACACATTTGTGCTTACAAATAATTTTTTAGACATCTATGAAATCCATTTATGTTGACTTACAATGTCATAAACAGTTGGTAATGTAAAAAATGAAACCATAGTAATTTATTTTAAACAATGTAAATAATAAAAATAATGCCTTATACCCTGGTTGCGTAGATATCCAATTTTTAACAACTTTTGTCTTGAACACACACCCAACATTGATCATAGTGAGTCTAATGAACCAGAAATAAAGTCTTACTGTCCTAGTAAAACCTTTCAGACATTTCCTTCAGCAGCTTCCTACTATTACACTCTGTAATTATGTTGATTTTTGAACTATTGAAGAAGAGCAGGCAGAGTGAGGTAAAAAAAAAAGTCAAGTCTGATATTTTTAGAAACTCACTTTCTGTGTTTGAAGCTATTGGCAAGATGTGAATTGCAGTTTTTATGTTTTTTTTATACGATGGTGTTTGCTGAAGTGACAAGCTGCCATTGTCGGCCCTCTTCTCAACACATGTTACAGCCCAATTAGCCTTCAATCACACGCATGGCCAGACTCGGTGACTGGGTAACATCACGGGTCAGCACTGGGCTCATAACTCTCCAATCATTTGAACACATGTCTTCCTGCTATTTGAAAACCTTTTGAAGTTGCACATGTGAGATCTGGCGTAACTATAACTTGAACCCTAGTACTGAAATATGCCAGCATGGTAATAACCAACATGTGTCAACACACCTCAGGGTTGGGTTACCTTTGAGTAACCTGAAGATGATACTACAACTCTGCATACAGATATCAGAAAAATGGAGGGTTCATTTTCTTTAGTTTTTACATTTTCAATTAACTCTTTTGTTTGTTGGCTCTAGTGGCCTTTATTTGAAAGTAGTTCGACAGGAAAGGGGGCAATCAGAGAGGGAAGAAATGCGGCAATGTCGACAGGACGGGAATCAAGCCTTCGACCACTTCGATGACGACTAGGGCCTCAATATGTGGGTCGTGCTATGCCCCTGTGCCACCACAGCACCCTAGCTGACTCTTTTTTAATACTTAGCCTAATGCCGGCGCACATCTTCTTAAGTCAGTGCAAGATGTATTCATACAAAGTTAGAAGAGAAGTTGTGGTTTTGTGTGGTGCCATTGTTTTGTTTTTATTAAAACAAAACAATGGTTTCTCATGAAATCGTAAACAAATGCAGGGTCAGCTTTTGATTTAAAAACAATCAACTTTTAATTGTTTCAAACAGTATACACATTTGTCGCATGCATGGTAGAAAAAGACTTAAATAAAACATAAATACATATTTAATTTTCCTTTTACACCCATTGACCAGCTTACAAAGTTGTTCACAAAGTTCATTTTAATACAAGTTTTTTTTTCTTTATTAAAACTCTGCAGTCAGTTTTAATGACTGCAGAGTCATTAAAACAGACTTTTCTAACTTCAAATTTGGAAAATAACACAAGTTTAAAAGTAAAACATCAAAATGAAACTGCTTATTGAACTATAAAAAAAATTCACTGTTAAATAAAAATAACATGTTTGTTGAATCTCTGTGTTTAATGGGGTCAAGCCTCACAGCGTTAAACACACAAACAGTGTTTCAAATTAATTTTACAATAAAGCATTACTATTATAACTGCACCTGAAGGATTTTGTCTGTCTGAATGCAAAGAAAACTATCTGTTAATGTCAATGACTGCACAACTTGAGTTTCGGGGTTAAGTGTTAATATAGTCAAGTTCTGTTTTAAAATAGAAAATTCAGTTCAACCACATTCAAACACTATTTTAATGGTTACAAATTGAACAGGAATTAGGTTATTTGATGGCAATAAATCTCGGTTAAAAGAATAAAAATATCAAACGAATACATAAACTAAACTTACTCAATATTTCCTTAAAAATTTTTTTTTGTCTTTGTAGTTTAGGAACACACACTGATTGATATTTAGAGCAAGTCTTAAAGCTATTGTATGTGCTTTACATGTGCTCTCCATACCAGAATACAAAGTGTCAATATAAAGGAATATCCATCCATCCATCCATTTTCTTTGCACCCTTGTCCCTTGGAGGGGTCGGGAGGGTTGCTGGTGCCTATCTCCAGCTGACGTTCCGGGCGAGAGGCAGGGTTTGCCCTGGACAGGTCGCCAGTCTGTCGCAGGGCAATATATATAAAGGAATAGTTTGTAGATAATTCAGAATATAAAAATGTAAGAATTTTTGAAGTTTCAAAAAGAGTTGCATCAGATGCTTTCAGTACCTTTTCAAAGAAACCATTTAAAACCTTCTTCTGTTCTTACCTAACCACTTTTCTCTGTTTCACCTTGGAAAAATAATTCATTCAGTGAAGCCAGAAAGATAATCAGTATTATGTTTTTTTCTAATAAAAAAGAGAACACAATTAGTACAGCATCTTCTTCACATTAACATTAACGTGATATATTTTGTCTTCATGCCATGGAGTTCTTCAGGGTTTTTCATTCGAGCCAAACAGTTTTCTGAATCAGGATTTTAATACAAAACATACATTCTTGTAATTAATGTTATTCATGCATTAGTGTGTAATAACACACCACTGCTTTTGAAAACATCATACCTAAATAATTTAAAAGGATTTTGCATTTTTATTCTTTAATGCATTTCTCCCACATATAGGAACTGAAGTGAACTAAAGATGAAGGAAATACAACATTTCTTAAAGTGAAAGAGTATTTTAACAAAATACAATTTACTGCTGCAGATTTGAATGCATGACATTTCAATTCCAAATTATTTTTTATCACATGAAAAAAATGTTTATTTTCATTTTCAACCCATTTAGTATATTTTCTGTCCCTGCTACTTCACTTTTAACATACGCTTACTTTATAGTGGTGGATTCGAGCTAATTCCAATTATAATAAGCACAAAAATCATAAACAAAAATACAACAAAAAATACATAAAGAATTATTCTAAAAGTAACATTTTAAAAATAGTATTTGCACAATAGAAAGCACTAAAACCTTGAAAGTTATGGTTTCTTGTCATGTCTCAGAGGAGCTCAACAGAAAAGTGGAAAAGAAATGACCTGATGTAAGAAACCATCATTTCTAAGAAAAAGTCCCTTAATACATCGCCTCATGATGGACAAGATTAAACTGTAACTGCATAAAATAGCTAAAAAGGCAAAAATTGATTTTCCAAAAATGCAATTAAGAGAAAAAAAATTATTTTATTGTGATGAAAAGGGTTCCCAAGCATGCAAGATGTTCTGCAACTCTTATGCCAAAACCCTTAGAGACATATAAATAACATTGCCTCATGTGTAATGCAATGAAGCAACAAAACACAATGTAGCATCCATCTAAACACTGGAGCCGACTGGCAACAACTAAGAGCTCCATGCAACTGGACAATGAGCTGGTCCCAAAACTCTTTTAAAAACCAAAAGAACCGACTCGGGCTTCAACCCCCTTCAATTTGCCCCATAATGGATCCATATAACTGTAGGCCATGAAAGCCAGGTCCAAAGCTGACGATCGCTTCCACAGGAACCAAGAGATATGCAGAACATCTCTGTGCCAGATGGTGCGGTTTGCTCGGTGGGATCCGGTTTTGGCCGCACATCCATGACGTTCACACACTTTTTGGTCTTCCTGCGTCTCTTACAGTTTGTTATGGTCTGTAACCAAAACAATTGCCACAGAGAAGTTTCCATCTCTGTGTCGGCAAGTTGGGTTTTTCTATCTTTATCTTGTGTTTGAAGAAAAGTTCAGCCCACGGCAGTAAGAATGAAACCATGTGTCTTTGATCCGTTGAACCATCAACAGTCGTCTCAGAAAATGTCATCTTTAGATACTTGAGCTTATGCTTTCAGTATTATAGCTGAGTGAAATTTCAGATAATCAGAGTTTGTGAAGAGTACAGAATATCAAGCATTAAATATATAATGGAACAAAAAGCACTCGGATTAGTTTGAAGGATGTATGCTAATGTGAGAGTGTGTGCAGGAGAATCTCAGATGTTCTTTAAATTGCAACAAAAAGCTTGATATCAGCAAAACATTAAATGTAATAAAAGTCACTAAGGATAAATAGCAAACATGAAACGAGGTCCACGCTAAGCCAAATCACAGACATGCACATGTTTTATAAATCTCAAGTTTGCCGTTTTCTTAGTTTTCTTGGCATAGAGGGCTGTGATAAAATGTGTCACTAACATAAAAACAGAAAAATGTGAGTGAGGAAATTCTTGACAACTCTCACTTGAAAAAACATCCTAGGAAAATACTGTAATATACAGTACAGTATGAAAGTCTCTTGTTACCATGTACTAATAACATCTCAGTCTTTACTGACAGACAAGTTCACGTCCTTCACCTATGAACTTTATTAAAATCACTCTGTCAAACACTCGAATGAATGAATTCATCTTTTTTCTTTGTTTTTAAATGGAAACATTCTATTTATTTTATGGCAAGAACAGACAAAAAAAAATCCACCAGATTCTCATAGTCTGATTGATTAGGTCAGGTTTTTAATTGACTCCCAAAACCATCCTGACCGAAATCGAAAACGAAGGATCTTTTTTTCCTCTTTGATTTCGAATCCTTCATTTTACTCTGTGTTACTCTGGCTGTCCTCTGAGATCTCGTGGTGTCCGGTTGCGTTCTCCGGAGCCTTTGCTGCGCGCCTTCCTGGCACTCTCCTGAGCTTGGCGGTATTTCTCCAGCATGCTCTTGTGCTTCCTCCGGAGCTTGTCGTTGCACCACATCCTCTCGCAGTACTCCTCGACGTGAGGCAGGTTAGACGGCCCAATGAGCTGCATGATGTCCTTGAACCAGGTGCGCGACTGGCCAATTTGACCCCTGCTGTAAGGCCCTGTGCTGCAAGGCATCCAGGCCCTGTGGTTGCCTGGAGACCGGTCTTTGAAGCCGTCAGAGATGCCCGCAATGTCACGGGCAAGGAGCTCATCCACCGTGTCCGTCTGGAGGACCTGCAGGTTGATGCGCGCCAGGGTTTGGCTGAAGCTGTGCTCCCGGGAGCGGCAGATGTACACACCTTCGTCCTGACGGAAGAGATGACGAAACAGCAAACCCTGATCTGTTGACATCACACGATCATCCAGCTTCACCTAAATGGGACAGAGAGAAAATAACCGTTTGTGCATGTTAATCACCATATTTTATGAAGAATACTTTCTGCCTAATCTATGTTAAATTTGAATTTGATAATTGATTTAATTTGTATGGCCTATAAAATTCTTTTAAAAGTGTTGCTTTAAAGTTAAACGTCGAAGATTGTAGGCAAAGCCCAACACTTCCTATTAATGCGAACCGAGAAAATGTTTCATCTTTCATTGAATGAGAACAAAACAAGAACGTCCGCTGCTTCTCTTTCCTCCGCACAACTCGTAGCAACAAGATCTCCAGAGTTTTCTTTTTCATGTTTGTTTTCTCCTATTGTCCCTTTCAAGTTTTTCAGATAACAAGTGGAACGCTCCCTGCTGCCCCTATATAATTCACGCTTCCCGTCTCCCACGTTTTCTCATTCTGCCCTTCTGTTTCTCTAGCAGTAACTTGTTGCCAACCCAAACACGCAGTCTTGTCAGCTAAATGTTTATTTGCAGGGAAACGGAGAGGGGTAGTAATGCTTTAATACGGCTGTGTGGGACATTCACTCGAGCTCAGAGGAGCAGAACCTCAAACGGACGAAATATTTCTGTGGGTGTGCTTCCACCCAGCAGCATCATTTTCTAAATACAGCTTTAGGAGACTTTACAGCTTTGTGTTTAAGTCACGGTGGCCCGCAGACATTTAAGTGACACTTGATCCGTCGGCAGCATGTGGATGTGGAGGCCGGAGGAGAATTCGCTGTTTATCCAAGCGACGAGGCAACTGAGCATTTCCCTTTGAAACGTAACTGCTTAATTTGAACCACATGCCAAATGGCCGTCAAATGTGTCAGCCACCTGACTAATCTCGCTTTTACGGGCTGTTGTTCAAACCACACAAAGGTTTCACCCCGTTCCAACACTTTTCCTCTTCGCCACCATCGCACATGTGTTTCATTTTGACACCTGTGATGTGTGTCGTCGCACCTCTTCCTTGCGGTCATCGCGTTGGACGAGCCAGGTGACGGAGGCTTGCGGCGAGCGAGGGACACACTCTAGGAAGGTGCTGTTTTTCTCCGTCCCATACACAACTTTGTCTTCAGTCACGTCCAGGTCTTCTCAAAAAAAGAAAAAAAAAAAAAACAGATTTAGAGAAAATCTAAATTCAAAAGCACGACAATCATTTATGACCGAGAACTAAACTTCTACAAAAAAATAATTATCATTGGAATTGGTTCAGCTTATGTCATGCAAATATGCTGGTGCTTTATTAAAAAAAATGCATAATATTTGGACTTAAACATTGCAAAATATATGGGAAATACTTATTTTAAAATATTGCAAAATAAAAATTAAATAGGGTATTACACAAAAAAACATTAAGCATTTAATATCTGATTATATGAAATTATTTTTTTGACAAATTATATATACAATTCATTAAAATACGTGACTAAAATAATTACACAGTGATTTATGCATGTATATGAAGTGGTTTGATTGTAAGCATCAAGTTTAAGTCATAAAAGGGACAAAATGGTAATGATTGGTTATGAAACAGCTGCTGGAATTTGGAAAGGGATGAATTCACACTAAGCCGCTATAACATCTCTCCTTTCACACTTCAACAAAAGTCTTCAGCAAAGACAACTTGTCCACTAAGGTTCACTGAAAGGTTTAGAAAGAGGCGTCTTTCATCGCTCCACCACTGAACACTCAGGTGTGTGAACAAATTCAGACATGTTTCTTTCTGCTAATTCTTAAATCACTGTTATGTCTTCCCATCTGTTTTGAACTCTCTTATTGTCAAAATTATAAACATAGCACTTGAATCCTTATATATTTTTTGTTTTTGGCTGTGAAAGGATTTAAAAAGTGGAATGAGTACTTCTGTCTCTTTCATCCCATCAGCTTTCAATAATTGTTAGTTGTTACAAGCATACATGAAGTAACATCATGTTTGACTTGGTTCAGTCTTTAGCTGCAAGTCGTTTCTCTACACCTTTTCAGCTACAAATCTTTGCTGAAATACCTACAGCATAGAAGCAGGGAACACCAGCAGGGGTTAATTTTGAGGGGGTAATCCGTTGTGTTGTGAGGTGTAGAGGGATGCAATGAATGATATGGGTGGATGCAGACATTACAGTCACACAGGAGTCTAACATTTGCATAGGTGGATAGAAATTTAAATTGTTTAAATTTGTTAAATTGTTTTCCAGAGCACAGGAAGATTAATGCAGCATCTTCTCTGCAACCTTTCGTTTCAGAGCCACATTAATCAGAGCGCTGTTATGGAATAAGGTCAATGGTTGGAATACTCCTGCGAGGTATGAGTGGCTTTCACTCAAATTCCTGTTTACACAAGTTAAGTAACACATTCTCAATGAGTTTATCCTGAGAAATGTGGGCTAAATAAAACAGTCTGTGGTCTTCTTTTTACAAGCAAGTAAACAGTTTAGACTTGTGCCACAGGAACACCGAAGAGATACGAGTCTGTTTAGAACAGGGGTGGCCAACTCCAAGCCTGGAGGGCTGGTCTCCTGCTACATTTAGATGTGTCTCTACTTCAACACACCTGAGTCAAATAATGAGGTCGTTAGCAGGACTCTAGAGAATCTGACTGCACTTAGGAGGTGATTCAGCTGTTGGATTCAAATGTGTTGGACCAGGGAGACATCTAAGAGTTGCAGGACTCTGGGCCTCCAGGACTGGAGTTGCCCACCCCTGGTTTAGTCCCACCTAAGCAACATGTGGATTGATTGAATGTGGCCTCAAGGCTTTTGTCAGAATTAGTAATTGATGTAGAAACTGTCTTTGCCCAAACAAGTGTTTAATCACAATTATCATGAAATTACCTATCATTTTCAGTTCAGCTTGTTCCATTTTAAAAACAACTACTAAGATGAGACACATTTTAACCAGTTCATCCAAAACTATTCATAACCTGAGGAGATTTTAAATTATATTATTAAAACAAGAACTTTGTTTCTGGTATTTCTCTAATAATCGAGAAAAATACCAGACTCTCTGACAGATTCAATTTGGAAGTGTCGTTGGGCACTTACCGCCAGCGTTCTGATCCACACACTGCAGCACGGCGTTCCCATGTTTGACGTCTTGCCTGCGGAAGCGACGTTTGCTGTTTGGAACGAATCGTGCACAGGAGGATCCATCCCAGGCACAGTAAGGATCTCTGGCAAGGCAGCACTCAGCACAGGCTTTCCCATATGTCTCGCAGCGATGCAGCTTCACCTGCACCACACCTGCTGCAGAGCCCACATACAAGGCTTGCTGTGGGGGGGCGAGAGAGAAAGAATGAGGAGGAAAACACAATATGTGAACAGTTTCTGGAAGGCGACAAAGGTAAGACATCAGTGTATCAACTCACCCTTTTCACAGATATATCCAGTGAAGTGATTGGGATCGGTACCTGAAAAAAAAATGATGGATTTGCAATGAAATTTGGTGGAAGCAAACGAACGATGTTAAAACATCTCATGAACAGCTGGTTTTATACAGCATACATGACATTATAACTCAACATAAACCTTTGGAAACCTGGATATCTTGAATACAAACCAAAGTAAGGTGTGAACTACCTAAACGTAGAATCATTTGCATAGTCGTAGAAGTAAAGCTTACTTTAAAGACTTGTAGCTCCTCCAGTGTGACCTCCTCCGCCTCCAGATTGTTTCCACCGTGTAGGGAAATTACCTTCAAAACCGTTCCAACGTCTTCAAGAAAAACAGAAATGCATTAATTTGTTACTGCAGACAACAGAGGAACAAATCCAACAGTTTTACCCCATATATGGTCAATATCAGATTTTTTTTCCAAGCAGATTAGGTTCATTTTCATATCTGACACATATCGAACCCATTAAGTTACCCTTGTTGGAGCTAGTAATAATTTCACTCAGAAACTTTTGAATTGATTTGCACATGTTGACAGCAGCATCGATAGTTACTTCTGTAAATGCAGCACATTGCATCTCTTTTTTTAGTCAATTCAGACCAGTTGACTCTTCACACCGACATCTGATATCTTCACATGTAAATTCTAACACTAAACAATCATGCAAAAACATCAGATCTTAGCAAAAACAAAAAATGTTAAGAATCTGTAGTGAGATGATAATGATGTCTGATCCTGTGTACTAGTAAACCTTTTAAAATTAAACAGATTCACAGCATAACTCAACTAAAGTAAAATCTGATGTCTGAAAACCAAACATGCTATAAGTAACCATATGCAAGTTCTGCGTTTTGAAAAAGGCACTAGATCACTCGAGCCTACCTGTACCAATAAACATGACATCATACTGCCCGTCCTCTGCCTCCACTCTGTCAACCACAATTTGTTTCAGCTTGTAAGGAATGTTGGCCTTCACCAGGACAGGCTGGCGAAGTGCTGGGAGCACCGGGCGCCACATCAGAGGGTGGCTGCGGGCGAACTGCAGCACAGAGTCAGGGAAGTCCTTTGTGCTGCCAAACTCTTTGCCGGGCTGGTTGGTGATTTTACTAGGGCACTGGCAAGACGGGAAGAAGGGCGAGACACAGATGATGAGCAAGAAGAAGATAAAAGTGATCATGTTGTTCAGCTTTTACTGGCTGACGCATGCTAAAGCATGCTGCAAGTGAGAAAGAAGTGGACGTGTCAAAGCAAAACCAACAGATGGAAGAGATTACCATGTTGTACTCTAATTACAAATTCCCACCATTTTTACACCACACTGTAAGTGTTTTCCAAACAAACTGTAGCCTAATTATGGTCTTAAATTCGACTCAAAGACCCCTCATTAGGAGTTTTATTTCACTGAAAAACTGGATGAAAGTTCATGGCCACTATTGTGGCATCAAGAGCTTTGTAGACACTCCAGCTTATGCCACTGTAGGGATAGGAAATCTAATGAACAAAGCATTTATTTGGCAAAGATACCATATCACTGAAATAATCAGGAAGGCTGAAAACGGTCCAAAAGTGAGCATTTACGCAAGCTGTTGGAGTTCTTGGTTCGCTCATACTGCAGATCTGGATTTCTGATGGGAGCAGCCAAAGCCTTTGTCATGCACTGCTAGATTTTCATTAATCTTCCAGACAACTGGTTTGCATTATGCTTAGAATTAAAAGGTAATAACACTGGAATCCTGGCAGAAAACTGGCTGTATTTATTCTGCAGGTGGCAAAAGCCTTCAAACGTGATGCCTCATTTGTCTTTTCTAAAGTTTCCATAATTTCAGTCGTTCAAGGAGAGCTACCTTTCCAAAAGCATTATGCTTTCCCACATTATTTTGCATTTCAGTCAAGCTTTACAGTCATTTCAATGAGTTGGTTTAATATCATAGTAGTTTGTCAATTTCACATCAGAATGTTCTGAATGTTAAAGGACATGAGGAATCGGCTCTCTACGACGGGTTGTGTGCCTTAAAATGCATCATGTCGACATGCAACTAAAAAAGACCAAGTTCTGCCATCTGGCCTTGTAAACACATCTGACAAGAAAAGGCTTGAAAAAGATCTCTGTAAGCTGCTTGGAGTACAGGTCACTAAGCAGGCATAACGCTTCTGGGTTATCTCACCAAAAATAATATTTTTTGGTATATATCTGACCCAAAAAGAAAAAGATAGAATAAGATAATTGCACTCATTATTTTTAAATGTGTATTTCCCAGCTTAAAATTTACCCCAGCACAAATCCACTCGACAGTGAGACAATATTTTGTCTTGTGAGTCACATCTGGACAAATGACAGTGAGACTGGTGTTTTGGAATGTGGTTTACAAGTCAGAATTAGTGCTGTCTGAATCCAAATCCTTATAAGTGACAGCCTGGGAGTTTAGTTGATTTTAAATAAATCCTTAAATGTGATTTTATGTTTTTAAGTGAATCGCCCATCAAACCTGACAGCAAGTCCCTACAATGAAAGACTTTGGGGGAATCAGTTACAGTTTATGGTTAAGAAGTTTCTACATCTAAAGCTCTAGCAGGTGTGCAGTAAAATTTATCCCAGCATATTGTCAACTAAAGGATGAGCTCTGACGCATATTTAAACAATGTGCTATGAGCTAAAAAGCAGATGTAAATGTCTCAGGAGGAAAAACGCCCTTAACTGCACTGGAATTTACATTTTTAGGAGGGGCATAAAATGCATCTTCTGCTTTCATAAGCCTCAGAGATAAGAATTGCACATCTTATTTTATCTTAGTAAGATAAAATACTAACTTAGGCATACGTAATTGTTCTCTAGGTTTAGATTTTTAAGATTGATTGAAAATGTTAGATAAATATTTGAAATCCAGGTTTCAAAGATGTCAAACCTTGGATAAGAAACAACAAATCTCTTTCTACCTCCTGCACCTCCTCACTATTTTACTCTGATTTACTTTTTTTTTTCTTTCAATGTCTTCCTTCAGGTTTTTCCTCATCGTTTGAAGCCAAGACATTCCTGTTAATCAGGGAGTCGGCGGAGGGAAACCACAGAGGTGTCTCCTCCGTTCTCACATTATTCATCTTCCTCCTCCATGCTCTCTCATTCACTCAGGTAGTGGAGCAGAATAGCCCATGCGACATCGCTTTACGTATGCAGGCCCTGTGTAAATGCATGAGTGTGTATGTGTGTTTGTGTGTGTAACAAGGCTGAGTTGCAGCGTTGTGGTTGAGAGCTGCACTCAGAGTCAGGATGTAATCCAGGATAGGGGGTCTGTGCCGTGTACAGTCACAACAGCTGCACTTCCACTTACAGTAGTTTACTTTAGCAATATGGAAACTTTCTTCACCTCATATATAATGTGTTTTATACCCCTTTCCATCCCATAATATTTTTCTTCCTTAGTTTTTGTGCATACTGTGGACCTAATAAGAGTTTTAGGCTACTTGCGCGGAACTGAAAAACAGCTTTGTGTACCTTGCATCACGACTGTAGATTCATCAAAATCTGTCAGCATTTAGTTGCACCAGTGGAGGTGAAGCTTAAGGCGGATATTTGAATAAGCAGACTACCTGAACCAACTTCGGTTTGTTTAACATTCCACCAGGAAAAACTGGAGTATTTATGATGGTCAATGCTTTGTTGTCGTCCAGTTTAAGATACAAAGATTGTATTCAAAACTCTAATCTTTGAGTTTAGAAGCCAAATGCAGTGAAATTGTCAGTTTTTTACATTTTTGAGCATGCGCGTATTTATCTGTGGACTTACTGACAGGAGCTAAGAAAAAACGGTTGAAGATTGACTAAAATGTATGTTGTGATGTAACAGATGAAAGATATAAATGACTGAATTTTAAAAATGCCTTAATTTCAGGAATTCAGACTTTTAATCCGAATCTGGAAAAAAAACTGCAAAACAGCCGAAACACTGGGTGTCTTCAAATCTAGACTAAAATCAACGTGTTAAGAGTTGCTTTTGAATTGTAATTAATGAAACACAGTGAAGCACTTTAAAATGCCTGGTTGTTAAAATGTACTATACAAATACAATTTGATTTGATTTGAATGTTTGTTTAATGAAGCAAACATTAAAATAGAGTATAGAAAAATATTTCTATACTCAATCTTTCTTTTTCCATAAGTGTTACAAACATCAAACTTACAGACTCTACACAATGACCGTGTTCATCTCTCATAGTTTTGCATCTACAAAAGACTTACAGTTGATTCTGTCTTGCATTGGAAACTAATGCAGTAAAAACGATTAATGAATTAGAAAACCACAAGGCAATCTCTGCTGTATAAAACTTAATGCATTAATATGCACAAATGCTTTTCCAATACAATCAATGTTCCATGCACAAACAACCTTTGAACCTGAAACTTGGAATGGCTTTTACTCGAATTTATGGGCATCGAGGTGATTTCAGTTTGTTGGATCACCGCTTTGCTTTAAAACGAGTTCCAACTTCCTTCTTGATTATCAAACAAAATACCACAGTGTTTATAGTGATTGAACTGAGCAGTTTCTCACCAATTTAAATCCCAGGTTTTGTACACAGTTTATAAACGTAAATCTTTAAATATTTAGATTACTGAAATTATCTAGAGCATCTAGATATAGAGGTATGCTGTGCCCTAATGTTGCACACTTCACACTTTAAACAGGTCAACTGTTGTGTAGATATGTTTTAGTTAGAACTATAAACACTTGAAAAAGTAAAGTTTACTAAATATGAGCAAATCTTTAATTGCAAGAAATATGACTGGTGATCTGTCACTTACTACTCCTGGTCTTGGATAAGGCATCCTGCCTTCATAAGGGCCCCACTGATAGTTAGGGCCCTCTTTGTGAGCAAAGGGTCCATTGAAGGCTTCTCTGATGTCAGCCATGCGGTAAACACATACAGCAAAACCCTGGAAAACATTACTGTAGAGAGAGAAAAACAATTACATAAATTATTTGTATCATGTCGTGTGGTTACACTCAAAAATCAAATCTACACCAGTTTATAATGGTAAGATGATAAACCAACATATAAATGGAAAATATAGAGTCTGACATAATGCGAGGAGAAATCAAACCTATAAACAGCTGAACTCGAGTCATGGCAGACATACTTATTTAAGATGTTCAAAATGATCTACAACTTGGTCTGGACAGAGTTATTGACTTGTACAATAAATCACATATAGCGGTTTTGTCCAGCTCCAGTTCTCAAAGGGAGACATCCTGCAGAGCTCAGATGTGTTTTTATTCCAGCTCAGCTGATTCAAATAGCTGAACTGCTTCTCCAGCATGACGCCTCACGCTGCAGAGGCTCATTAATGACCCATTTATTTAACTCAGCTGTGCTGAATCAGGGCAACATCAAAGGCATGCAGGACAGGGCAAGATGAGGACCGACTTTGAACATAAGAGTCACAATCAGGGTAAAACATTGTTTAGTTTTCATCCACACCATCTGAGTGACCTAATGTCATTCAGCTGAGGATAAAAACACATTTTGCTGCAGATGCGTTTACCTGATAGTGCTGAAAATCGCATAGATATCCGGGTTTCTCTCATCCTTGGTCCGCAGCAGGAAAACATCCTCTGGTTCAAATTAGAAAAAAAAAAAGTGTAATGTGAGTTTTTATTAGTAAGCTAAATATTTAGTTTAAGAAAGTGGTGGGGGTTAATGAAGGTTCCAGTGAAAGTTTTAAATGTGTCAATGGAACTTTTTGGTGCCTCTTATTTGTCTGTGCCTTTTTCTCACCTAGCTGGTTGAAGTGTGTGTCGATGCCATGAGGTCCAGGAACAGAACAGACCAGCCTGGCTTTTATGAACGTGCTCCACTTATTGACTAGAACTCGTTGTCCTCCAACATCGTTCTGGTGGGAAATGCAAACAAACAACCAAATTAACACAGCTGGGCATTTATTTCCAACAGACGTTATTCATGCTTTTGGTTTCAAGTAAAAACCAACATGTTAGATTAACGAATGACATGTGGACGCCATCTGTAATTTCAGGGATCCTCATAGAGGCATGTAAGGTGGGGTTTTATTGTCTGAAGAACTCTGATTTTAAAGCTGGAGATCCTGATCAATCACATGGTTTGATTAATGAGATTTTACAAAAAGTCAAACAAATTCTGTATCCTCAAACCAACTAAACAAAATTTCCATCGATAAGTGCTGGATTGGAGGGAAAATAATCCAGAAATGAACAATTTCCAGATTACAAGCCGCTACTATTTTCACATACTTTGAACACTGACTTAAAACAATGATGGGTCCAATGCAAGAATGTTCACCCACGGGTTTCTAAAAGCTGGAGTGCGTGATGAAGAGGACGGCTAGAGCTCAAGTGCAACATTGTCTCGAGATGAAAGAGACATCGACACAACAAAAGACAGACTGATGAACCATGTCACCAATTAATTCTGAGGCTCTTCAGTTCAGACTCAGAAAATGACTAAATTAGCGGTTCTACGGCCTGAACTTCAAAAGGTTTGCATATACAAAAACAGATGAAACTTGATTTTCGCCATACACGTCAAAAAACAACGTGCAAACAGGAAAATAGACTAGCAGGCGCAACAAATGCCTTCATGAACATGCAAAACATATGCTGGTCATCAAGAAACAGAAAATAATGGGAGAAGGACAGGCGAATGACCAAACACCCACAATGCAATTTAAACCTGAACCAGATTGCTAAATGCTGTTTTTGCGTCTAAATGAACCAGGCTTTATTCACAATAGAAACACTGATGTACGTGTAGAAATTTCCCTAGAAAGATGCAGAACTTGAACTTTCGTCTGTGCTAAACATAAAATTAGTAGTGTGTTCAGTTTTATTTCCCTAACACACATGCAATACAGATCATTTTGTCACAATCAGAATAGCAGAAGGTGTTCATCATGTTTACATCCATGCCGTTTGGATCATCAGTCTGCTTACACCACCGTCTCATTCAGATTACAAATTTATTCCTACCAAGCTGAAACTGATCAGAATATTTCGATTGGAGCATTTAAATTACGCATTTTTATTCCGATTGGTCATTTATTGCTGATTATTGTACCCACGTCCATGTAAACGTACCTACTGCGTAGAAGCTCTGAATTAAAGCTGCATATTGGATGCTCTTTATATTAAAGCTTAAATGAATTTACAGTGTTGTCATCCCAAAATCCAAAAATGTACAAGAGGAAAGGAAAGAGAGGAAGATGCAGAGATAAAAGTCTTCAAAGGAAGTTAAAACTATGATTCTATGAATATTTTAAAAAATATATTTTTCTTCTGACACAAGATAGCACTCTTCAGCCCTGCAGCAGTGTGCAAAAGTGAATAAAAAAAATATATGGCTATATGAATACTTTAGCCATATTGCTCTGACTTCTCAAGGCACATATGGTTTTGTAAGACAAATCAATGCGTGAAAGAATGTTGCAGGACTTGGAATGCATTCCGAGTCTCTGGTTGGGAAATTTGACAGCTGCATGTAGTTTGGGAGACGAAAACATTTATCTTAGTCTGAATATAATGACACTTTCACACTCCTGTAGGGAAATGTAAATACTTTAGGATAAATTTGTCCTTTCAACACAAAAGTTTTCAAGTGTCATAATAAAAAGACTTAAGTATTAACCACATTATCCCCTGTCCTGTAACGTTATTTGTGAAGTAAATAGCGTGGTCTGGTCTTTAGATCTAATCACTGGCTCTTCAGCTCTGCTGAGGTTTTCACTGGTAAATCCCAGAAGGATTTAATTCCTGGAAGAGTAAGCAAACTCACAGCAAAGCTCCACTGAAGCTCGGAGCTGGAAACATAATCATTTACTGTCTCAATAATAAGAAGCAATTATGATATCTCACCACACACACTCGTCCAACCCGTGTGTGGATGGCCTCCTCCTTGTCCCCTCCCTCTGAGGCCATCTCAGTGAAAAAGAAATACACCTTGTCATCGTCCCTGTCATCGTTATCCGGGATGAGGTGGGCGGCGATGAACCGAGGGTCTGGAAGGAGAAAATGGGAGGTTGAGAAAACGTAAAAGGAGATTCCTAATTTGACTTTCTACTGATGTCCATCACTACGGTTATCTGTAGAGACACATTTCCATCATCTTGCTCCTAGATCAGACCATTTGTTCAAGCTTTAAAAAATAATAAGAGACATTTTTTTACCATGAAGAAGCTTCTGGTCAGTTTCTGTTCTCATGGTGGTGCGACCTCCCATGCTCCTGAAGATCACAGAGTCTCTTCCAAGAAAGTCCGCGGTCAGCCCTGTGTATAACTCACCTCCTGCAGGCAGGCAGAGTCAGAGGTGGAGAGAGAAAGAAAAACATTTAAACAGTCCATTTAATTTCTTAGTGTCTGCGAACCAAAACAATAATAGTTTTGATATGAATCAAATCACGGATGACGGGAAGATGGTGTCCAGTGGAGTCGACCAGGATGTGTTGACTGCACAGACCGTCACAACACCTCCAGAGGGTTTTTGAGCCCTGACAAACGCGTCTGATGCAGGACATCAGTAACAAAAACAACATCTCTCCTTCCAGTGAATAGCCAAACGTCAAGTAAACACGGGTGAGGTGCTTGGAAGTAAACGACAGAGGAAAAGAGATGGATAATGTGGGAAAACTTAGACTTGCATTACTTTAAAAGCATTCCTGGCCAATATAAAGTAGGCTATTGAGGTTACAGTCACTTAAAGAAACATGCAGTTGCAAACCTTTGCACATCAGAGTGACAATGCAGGTCAGAATAGTAGCAGAAATTATAAAGCAAAGATGAACATCACCAATATTTAAGTGTTTTTCGATTACATATTTTCATCTTCTGATGCGGTGAAATTAAGACACACTCGATTCACGGCAGAGGAACTTCACAGTACTGCTGTACTGTATTGTTTTATGAATTAATATTGTAGTTTCTTACTCGGGTCCATCATCACTCTCCAGCAGCTTTAAGCTGTACTCAGTGGCCTTATTCTCACCATTTTTTCCCTGTCACAGAAGTTCTCATGTTCCTTGATTTCTGACAGTGAGATTAAAATTAGAACATGTAGTTTAGCCACAAGTGACTGAAAATATCAGAGCAATTATTTGAGCAAGTCTGTGTACAACTCTGTCTCTGACCTGTGAACATAAACACATTAAATAATTATGTCATTAGCAAATCTTCTTACTAAACTGTAAAAAAAAAAAAATCCACTTTTTAGATATTGAATCGTCATCACAGAGTTTTTCTCAAGAACTCCATGTGTTCGGAAATCTCAGCTGTTTTTAATTTTTTTTTTTTTTCCCCGAGGATAATGTTGAAACTGAATCTGGCCCACAGATTGCTTTTGTACAACATGGTGAAGAAAAGAAAAAAATATTTTCTTTGGCAGGACTAATGCTATCAGAAACACACCCATTCTTCTTAAAATCGCAGAGACAAATACAATGTCTTCACATAGCTTTGTTCTGTGATGTTATCTCTTTAGGAAATATAGAAAAATAGACAAACTATTTAGTTCAGACCACACCACATTGTTTCTTTTGAGAAAAGATCAAGAAATGCATCAGCTGATAACTGATACAAATGAGTTTAACAGAGTTTAGCTACTTTATCAGAGAAAGATAAATAGTTGAAAGAATTGTACTTTGAACCAATGCAAGCCATTTTAGTTATTAGTGGCACTGATTGCAATTGTTGAAAATCTTAAAGAAATCAATTTTCCAATATTCCAAGAAATTAATTTTATTGAACACAACTTTGCTAGAAGGGCAGAAAAAAAAACCCAAATCCATCCCTTTTTGACTAATCTGAACACATCACCGTCTTCACCCAGCATTTATAGTTCACATTATCAAATGTTCCTGACTATATGAACCGTTTTAAAACTCTCACTATTTCTGCAGTGAGCTTGAAAATGTGTGTGCCCATGTGGCAACTGTATATGATAGCTGGGGTCTAAACTGCCAAATATTTGGCTCTGGCTTTAACATTCTCCTGCCAAACACAAAGCACTGCTGGATGATTTCTGATGCTGGAATCACCCAGCTGTGCAGATGTATGCAGACACACACATTACACACAGGCACACACACACACACACACACTATCCAGGCCTCCACCCTAAAAAGATCCCAGGATCATCTGTCACTGGCATAAATCAGTGTTCCTTCACAAGGTGCAATAAATACTTAATGACATTTCAAGAGAAACACCCAGAATTGCTTATTCAAGCGGGGACATTTTCAAAATGTGTGTGTTTCACCACGTTAAAGCCAAGAAATGTTTGCTTTTTTAATAAGGCCTTGTCTTGTTGATATGACAAAGCACCTGCAACACAAAATAGTTTTATTGTAGGTGTACAATATGGCTACAAGTACAGATCTTTTACTTGTGCATTTCTGTCCTTATATGGAACAAATCTTACAGGTACCAGTTTAAGGATATGACAAATTCAGGATGTAATGGTGCAAATGACTTGTAGTTGGAAGTTGCATTTTCTGGTTTTCAACACAGGAAAAACTTAATATGATGCCCAATAAAGTCAAAAAGTTGGCATTCCAGAGTCATCCTGAGTTCAGTGTGCAATGCAGTACAGCATATACAAAACCTATAGCACCATTCACTTTCCTTTAAATGTCAAACCATATAAATAGAGGTTTTATGTCTAAATGATTTAATCTGCAATAGTTCCTGCTGTTCATGAAGGCTTGCAAACAAACGGGCTGAAATAAGAGGATCTTTAGTTCAGTTGAGTGAAGATTTTGTCAGGTGACATCTCCAAACAGATGTCACCTGACACACCACTTAAGCACCGTTCAAGCAGCGTGTTCTGCTGTCTGAATGCCATTCAAGTTTCGTATTTCATTTCCCTTTGGGATCAATAAAGTATTTTTGAGTTGAATTGGAATTTAGTGGTTGCTGCAGTGGAAAACGTATCAGTGTCACATGTCTAAATCCTGAAACCCTGTTTGCTTTCCAACAGCTACATCATGGAAATTATGTGAAAGAGAACAGATCCAAACTAAAGTACAGTTAGCTTGAATAAAGAGAACAGGTGCAGATCATCAGGTCAGGCCCAGATTGCAAAAAGTTACGTCAAGTCGATATGCTGACCAATTATATCATCATCTGTCTGTTATTAAAGGCTGCCTTTTAGAAAACTGTGAGCTTAGTTCAGACCGTTTATGTGCTGAAATATGAACAAGAGTTATTTATTTATAGTGGGCTGGACTGGACTCAGAGTCACGGTTGCATCATTTTGCATCTCAATAAACCAGAGTCAGATATTTACACCCCATATGGTCGACTCTACACACACACACACTGTTAACATTCTGCTATTAGTTCTATAAACAAAATATTAAAGTGATAAACACATATGGAAAGTGAACTGTGACATACCACTAAAGGTGCTTGTAAACGGAAAGCTGGGGTCATGTGGAACCTTTCCCCGTCCGCTCTCCACATTCAGCGGGTTGGTGATGAACACGTGCTGGGGAAGAAAAGGCACAGTTACAAGTGTGTAAATTAAGTCCAGCAGGTGGGCCCAGAGGAGGACTCTATCAAGCCGATATTTATCACACCTCCATAAACGCATGAGAAATATAGATTTGTTTCACATGAGTCAGATTACAGAGTTGAAATATTAACTGAATCGTATATTCCTCACCAGCTCTTCCAAGTGGAAAATCTTTTTTTATTGACCGTCTACAAACAAGTTCAGACCGTTGCACCACCTGAAACTGATTATCTTGTGAAGCAAAAGTTCAGCAGGTACAAAGCAGACAAAACATATTCTTTTTTTTAAGACGTTACTGTAATTTTATTGCGGAGGAGGAGAGATTCTTCATCTTTGTCTCAACGTTCAGTTTAGTCCAACTGGGACGTTTTGCAGTTTCACACAGTTTTTCACGTTTACTCGTCCTTTCATCGAACTCTCGCCTGTCTGAGAACGAAGGAGCCGTCTGAGATAAGAGGAAATTTAGGATTAGCGGAGCTGCCAGAGTTCAGACAAATTTCCCACTCAGTTCCCAGTGCAGATCAGTCCTGGGAGACCTGGCTGCAGAAGAGCCAGCTGGGTAATAAAAGAAAATACTGCAATCAAATGAAATCTGCTGTTAAATTTTGAACTTTAGCAACAGTAACAAATTTGTTTACAGTTGCAGATTTCATTGTTATGGTTTAACATTAGTAAAATGTATTCTTAAGGCAAAATCATCAATTTCTGCTATTCTATGCTGGCAAGGTAACCAATTATTTTTTGTTTACAACAGAAAATGTTCCATTGTCAATCATGTAAAGTAGTTTTCAACAAATATAGAATATACATTTTGAAATAAAAGATCTAAAGACACATTTTAAATCCGTCCTTTCAAAATGTGCAGAAGGAAAATTAACCAGTAAGAGTAAACAAACTTCTTTAGGTGAGATCCTAAAATTGAGCAGATTGACAAAAATATTTTTCTTCTAGAAATAATAAAAGCAGTCCACCAAAATCGGATCACATTACCACTCTAGAGTCGTACGAAAACAGACCTTAACAGCTTGTAGTTTACCACTTGTTTCTTGTTAACACAGGCCAAATAAGCATAAAGCTAACTACCTGTTCTGTAAAAGTATTTAAGAAAAACAATTAATCCCAGATCATAAAAAACGGTTTAATTGAGTCCACTCTAATTAACCCATGTTCTTTACTTCACATACCAAATACATAAACCCTAATATTTGGGTTAGGGTCATCACCAGAAGACATTAACGTGGTTCTGGAACAACAGAGACTGGCAGAAAATCAGATCTCACTGTAATTCATTGGTTTTACAGACAAAAAGCAACTTTAAACCATAAACCATGCATTTTCACATGGATGTTTTGGTGTCCAAGCTTGAACAATCAGTTGATTTGTGTCAAGTTGAACAATTTGAAGGAATCCAGCCCTTACTATTTTCTTCCCATTTTGTGTACATCACCAGTTGTAGCATCAAAACATCCTCAGCACAATATTACCACAATATTTGAGTTGTCTCTTAAGTTTGAAGTTTATCTCGTCATCGTGGCCTATTAGCTCAATGTTTATATTGTCTGATCAGAAAAGGTGTCTTTTCCACGCATGCAGCTACAGATGAGTCATGGTTGAAAGTCTGTGGAAAGGCCGATCTTTCTCTCCCTGTGGGAAATGTTTCTCAGTCACATTGTGACACTGGTGTTTCAGCACGAGAAGCTTGGCAGCAGCAACATTTTGATCATTCTTGGATTTTTTCCAAGGAACAAGTTTTGTTTCCTTTTACAGTTCAGTCAGATGTTTGAAACTTGGCTCCAGCTGGGTTTTTGAACGAGGCACTGATCCCAGACAAACATTAAAACTAATGCAAAAAAGGCCAACATTAAGGAATAGCACAGATCTGAACTCTGTTGAACATTTATACACTTTTGCTAAAAGTAAAAGCAGAAATTAATAGAAAATACAATGGTACTTTACCAGAGAGACATTTTTTTCAGAAGTTAAAGAACATTTAACAGCTCTACCATTTCTACCAAGAAAAGCTGTGGAATAACCAGTGGTACTAATGCCAAAAACTTGTTATTCATTGATTTGCATGGACATTAATCTATAAGAAATAGGTGTATCTTTAATTGAGACTTAATGTGTAATTTTGAATCTGTATGGATGGAAAGCCTGGGTTGAATTTAAACTTGTCTATTCAGCTCTTGGTTTTACTATATATGTGATCTTTCAGTCCTGGAAAATAAAGGTTCAAATGCATCATTAACATAATATTCATGTTGATATTAAATCTAAACTGCTTTGTTTTTAAACAAAAAAGCTCCATCAGTGCCTCCTTAAGCAATGTTTGGAAAATTTAGGCAGATCCTAGCAACAAAAGCTTAAGTTTATTAATAAAAACAGAACAAAACACAAAGACCTGGGGAGTGTTGGCTGTTTTTCTTAAATTAATTTATCCTATTTTTCTGGTTATAGCTCTACATGGTTAAAACATTGTATTCTGGTATTCCAAATAAATTCAGATGCAACATTTTGCAAAACTACTCCTGCTTCCCGATGGTCCCACCTCACAGCAGTTAACAGATGCAAAACCTCAACAGGGTTTTTAATTTCAGAGTCGTAACTCATGCTGCCCACTGCGGTGAATTATGTGGCACAAAGCTCAGCAAATCAGCGCACGATGAAAGGGGCAGGAAGGGAGAAACCTCAATGAATGCATCCACAACAGGGCCAGGTGCAAAGTCCAGTGTGTTCATGTCTGTCTGGCGTCACTTTCCCATTACACCTCATTAGGACCAACACTTACTCTTTATCCTGAACAGGATCTGTACTAGTCTTTGAGTGAAAATGAATCTGCCCACATCTTTTGTTCCGACTGTGGAAATGAAAAAAAAAACGTAATAAAATGCTGAAGTGGTGAGGGGGGTAGACGGGGTCTTTTTGACTTAACTCACTGGTTGGTCAAAGTGACTTAATGAACTCAGTCCACATCCTCAGACTGTGTGACTTTTTAGGTCAAGAAAAGGTCACTTTGGATAAAAGCCCTTTTGTTTCCAGTCTTTCTTCCTCCACTTCAATGCCACCAAGCCGTCTGTACCAGAAACGTCTTGGTGCGATCAAACGCAGCCTGCTTCCAGGAGAAAAGTAGGAATGGAAGGTGACAGGAGCAACTATAAAACTCTGACTTTGATACAAAACCATGTGACAAATTAAAGTGCCCTGGCCGTGAACTCTGTTTCTCAGTCCATGTCCCTCTCATAAACAATAGAGCATTGTTACACGGTGGGCGAGTCCTTCGCTGAGCAGAGATCACAGGGGAGATGATGACATTGAAGTCAGCTGCTTAAAAAATAAAACGCCTGTCAGAATCGGCGAACAATACGCGCAAAACCCTTTTAGTTTTAGACGTGCAGCAACACACACACACACACACACACACACACACACACACACACACACACACGCACACACGCACGCACACACGCACACACACGCAGCACAGCAGTACGTGTTGAGGAACAAGAACGAGTCAAAGTGGTCTGGCGCAGGAAAATTTCCTGGCAGTCTCAGGATGTTTAACTTTTTTTTTAATTTGAGACATGTATAGCTCTTTAAGTGCTCGTCAAGAGGTTTGAACGACTTTTACAGGTAGTGAAGTGAATATGCAGAGACCACAACGCTGAAACACAAGCTCACACTGATTAATCTCTTAACTTGCAGCGCCTTGCAAAAGCGTCCAGGTCCAGACCTAAATCCACATACGAATCTGAACTTTAAAAATATTAGTAAAACTGCATGATTTAAAGCCGTTTTGCAACAAAAGCAGGTTCTGCAAAAATATTAGCTCAGGAAGACTGAATGCAAATTTAATTTTCACCACACTTTTTAGATTTTTCTTGGAAGAACATTTGAAAACCATTAAATGTCTACTTTTCATTTCACAATTATGCATTACTTCTTTGGTCTTTTACATAAAACCACACAAAATGCTTTATTAATGGAAAAAAAAAATCAAGAAAAGGTTTGTATTTTATCATAATCTTATTAGTCATTCTGGTTCTTTTTTGAGGATTCAAAGATTTATTTTTATTATTATTATGGAAAATATCTCGTCTTCTCATCTGCTTTTCTCCTTGTAAGTGTGTATAGGTGCACATGTGTGTGTGTTGGCTGGGTTTTGCCCTTTTGTATGTTTTTACACTGCTCATTTGCTCATCCCAGATGAGCAAAAGTCAAGTTTTCTAAGCGTTGCTGCGTGTGAATGTCTGTGTCTGAATGTGTTTTCTCATCATGTTCCAAGGGAATCGAGCAGCTCATTAGTGTGTCAGAGTCACTCGGGCCACACTTTGTCAAAACAAATACACACAAATTCTGTGATACAGAGAAGGAAACATTCAGAGCTCTTTACACTGCCAAGGATAATACAACATAACACCATAGAACCCCACAGTAAAACTGAGAAAAGTCACAGCAGACAGTAAATGGACTGAACTTATATAGTGCTTTCCCACTCATAATCCAGATAGCTGCATTATTTTCATTTTAAGTAAAAACTCTGTTTTGCTCATTCCCTAATCTCTACCTTACAAAATATCTTCTAGTCATCCAAATATAACACTTTTTAGTTACGTTAACTCTGTGCTAAAGTCAAATTCAGACGCCGCTCTCCATTTTGCTGATCCGTCGATTCATGTCTGTCCTTTAAGGTTCACCAGGACTCTGTTCAAACATGTGCATGCAGCCCAGTTGTTTGAGTGCTAAAAGAGAGAAAACTTCCCAATAGAAGTTTGGCTATCACAATCTGCTGGACTTTGAATTCAGCTCAGTGAATCGTGGTTTGTTTTCCAGCTATTTATGCTAATTCTGATGCTATGTTCTGCTGATTTTCTCTCTTTCCAGGTTTGTTCTTGCTTTCCCATTCCCTCTCTGCTTTACTCCCTTAGTCCCCCACAGCAGTTTCTCATCTGTTCATTTACTCAACTTTGTGCCTTCTCAATACTCCTGGGTTAAGTTACTCCAGAGTCAGATCATCTTTTGTTCTTGCTTCATCGACTGGCCTATAAAGACTCAGCCACTAGACCTGAACCCAATATGGCCAATCTGAACAAGTCACTATGTGCACAGAAAAGATGTGGCATTCCACTTCTGCTCAGTGTGTTTATGGACACTTTGACAAAAAAAGAGCAAAGGGGTGTAGAAGCAATGAAGTACAGGGAATAAGATAGCTATAAAAATATGAATTTGGACAAATCAAAATGTTTCCGTTAGGACAAAGATGCACCTCTTCTGAACTTTGATATTTTTTATACTTAATAGATTTGATCCCTGAATCATTTCGAAGCAATACTTGAACAATTTGAGATATTTAGTGAGAAGTCTCACTAAAGCACACATTTACCAAGCACATCATCCAAGAACAATGGGGGCAGCCACCAAGTCCATCAACACAGTGCCTAATGTTTTTTTTTTTTTTTTACCACATCTAAAGAATAAAAGTAGATAAACTCTTGGACTGACTCTTGTGGTTGTATCAACCTTCAGACATTGAACCCAATCAAACAAGGATCAGCACCAAAAATATCCAGAAGCAGCTACAGCAAAATATTAAAGGGAGGACAACCCATCCAGGTTCCAGTTTAGGATCAGAGAAAAAAATAAGAGATGGTTGTGGTGCAGTAGAGTAGACGCTGCATGGTGGGATTTTCCTCGCTTCAATTTTCAAGGCCTCAATTTACATTAGTCTTTAACCTGCTTTAACAATGTTAGAAACAACTTTTAGAGATGTTGCTTCCATTTTTCCCTTCAGACTTTGAGCTGAGAAAGACTTTGTAACAAGGAAACACTGAGCTTCAATATCAGGAATTCTGAGTATGCAAACATTTACAGTATATTTCCTAACTCTTGACAGCTATTGTTTGTTGCAAAAATGTAACTCTTTGTTCTTCATCGCGGGGTTTAACACGCAGCTCATTTCTTTTTGTTTGTGTTTCGACGTCCATGTCTTTCATCGTGTTTGTGTATGTTTCTGTCACCATCTCTGCGTATTTATGTGCTCAGTTTGGTGCCATTTGTTTCGTTTGACCGGCTGTTTGTGTATGTGCGTGTGGTCTTGTCCTCCTCATGTCGTCGCTGTACCACGGAGGTTTATTTGTACGTCTGTGACTCTCCTCAGGCAGTCGTGTCGCTCACTGTGGGGACTCTAGCCTATATGCATCTATGGCTGTGGTTACTGTTCCCTGAGGAAAGCAGACTTATAGATGAATACCATATGATCAGAATTAATGAATACGTTGGTTTTACTAAGACCCTTTGTAAATAACGCCATTTAAAAAAATTAAAAGTCTCATTACACAACCATTAACAAAGAAAAAAAAAAACTTTCTGTGGCTTTGAAATCCCTGTTCTTTGTAGCCAGATATCAGTCTTGTCCATTATGAGGGTGTGTTTAGTGTTTTAATGAACTAAAACGCTGTCAAACACAGTCATTTGTTTTTATCCCATAAAAATACTGCGGGTATTAGCTAATACGGAATATCAACAACAAAGTCTCCTATACTAACAGATTTTGATTTGTGAAGAAAAGCCTTGTTCTTCACTTCACCAGCTGCTTTTAAATTGATAAAATCCACAGTTCTCACAGTTTTTATAGATTTTTATGTGAAATTTTGTGGCATTAGACAACGTTGCAACAACACCAGTGGGCTGATGTGAGAGCATTAGAAAGTAAATGGGTACATCTGCCCCTAACCGAGATGAAACGCCTCCTAGGTTAAAGGTCATCCCACCCAGTGTCCAGTCGGAGTGCCTTGGAGACTCATTTCCTGGGAGAGGTCACACAAACAGGCAGCTGTGTGTTCGCCAGTAAACGACCGGTTCAATAAATGGACCGGCTACCTTTGGTGCTCTTCTGTCAAACGGCACGGTGCTTTTAACCCTTTACTTTGTATACCACTGATTTCAACTACAACTCTAATACATATTTCATGGAAGAAATTCTCAGATAATATTGTAAGTTAGGGATAGGAGAGGGAGTAGACTGGTGAAGGGCTTTATGGAGTGGTGCAGGAAGAATAGAGCTCAGCTCAAAATCACCAAAACAAAGGAGCTGTTACTAAGCTTTCAGAGGGCATCACCCTCATTACATTTCATTTTATTAGATGGTAAAGATGCAGAGATGCCCAGCAGATACAAGTACCTGTGTGTACATCTGGACAAAAAGTTGAACTGGTTAGCAAATACAGACAAGATGCACAGGAAAGGGCAGAGCCGCATGTGTTTTGAGAACAGACTTGCCTTTTTTCATGTGAGCTCTAGGCTGTGCATGTTTCATCAGTTGATCATTTCAAGTGGACTTTTGAATGCAATGGTGAGGAAAGGGGGAGACTCAGAGGCTGGACCGTCTCATCAGGAGAGTTGGCTCTGCGGTTGGTATGAGCCTGGAGTCTTTTGAGACGGTGATGGAAAAGAGGAGTTGAAGATAGTTCAGGAAATTACCACCCACCTCTTGAACATTTTTTTCTCTAAGTAGAGGAGTTCTTTCAGATTCCTGTCAGTGGGCAGTTCGACTAAGAAGTTCAGGAATGTATTTATGCCACTGGCCATTAGACTCCACAATGCTCTCCTGGAGGAATGGTGGGAAGTGGGAAAATTCACTTGTTGATTTTTTTTTTCTATCATGATGAGTTTTTATATGCTTATTGGCCATTTTATTATGATTTTAATGCTTTTATGAATAATTACACATATATGTGAGCAAAAGACTGCCTCATAATTTCCTCTAGATAAATAAAGTACCGCACACTGACAGAATCCACTACCTAAGAAAACATGACTTACTGTTGGAGTGGCTAAAGCACACACACACGCACACGGACACACACACACACACACACACACACACACACACACACACACACACACACACACACACACACACACACACACACACAAACACATGCGCGCGCGCGCGCATGCACACGCTCACACACACAAGCTGAAGAGAGAGACAGTTAGCCCAGTTAAAGAGGTGTGAGATTCGAGTCATTTTATGCACAATCTGATGGACAGAGCTGCAAAATTGGAAAGAACTTGTTAAAACGCTGCATCATATGTACATCAACTGTAGTAAGAATTAAAACAAATAAAGGAAATAAAAGAATGTAACAAGGATTACTAGTTATTGCCAGTATTTCATTCCCAGTATAATTGAATAAGCCTATACATTTTTAAAATGTGGAAGCTTTTGCTCATGTTTCCATCCAACTGTGATGCAAATTTTGACAAAATGTTCAAAATTGGAAAGGTTCTGAACAGGTAGCCAACCTTTAAATGAAAGCCCTACCAGACTTCCAGGGATTCTGCTGACTTTTTTTTGTTGTTGTCTTTTCTTCGACTATTCCTTGAAATCCACAAAGTAGAAACCACAATGAAAATGACAGATTGGAAGGAAAAATATACCAGAAAGGGAACACACACATGGATGACTAACTGAAAACTTAAGAAAAAAAAATGTTTCACCGCACTCAGTTTCCTTTATATATGCTAACAAATCCATGCATTCGTTCGCTAATGGTTGGCATTCTGCCGCTGCACTCGTTTCCTTTGCACAGCTCTACCAATGTCAGCCAGCCTTTGTCTGAATCCAGATCTTGACCCCCTCCTGCTGGGTTGAAGCAGGAGTGAAAACCATGAAAAACTCCCTTGAAACAACAAAATAATGCAGGATCGCTTTAATGGCTTCATTCATAGGTTCTTGTCCTTTATATGGCTTTGACTGTGAGCCGAGTGGATACAAGGAGGGACAGCCGGCGCAGTTAAAAAGATGTATAGAGAGGGTTGTGGTGTGGCCGAGTCACCCTTAAACAAAGTTCATGCCAGAGCTGCCTGTTGAGACCCCAGTGATTTGTACCCAGACCCCCAACCTGTCTCAGTTTATTTTCTTTTTTCCTTTTGGAAACTGGAAGCAAAACACACTTCTTTCAAGAACGTTTCCCTAACAGAAGCACTTCAGTGCCACCCAGTAATTCTTCAGACTGTCCAAATATCTCACTTGGAAATCCTTCGCGTTTCATTATATTTCTATTCCATTATTTGATCCAACACACAATGCAACTTTGTACTTGACTCTGCTATACTAGCCTAGAGTTTCCAAGAGTAAGACATCATCACCACTCAGCTGCTGTCATTAAGATGGGTAATTTTCAGTTGAAATATATAAATAAGATTTTGCATTCAAGTTTCATTAATTCTTCCTCAGCTTTGCATACATTTGTAGGCGTCTTTTGTACCATCAACAAAAGAGGCCTATGATTCTGAAGCCTCTGTTGTTATGAGACACTCTGAAACTGAAATGATATTAAACCCTAAATCTTAAAGTGTAGGGCTTAACCTACACATACATTTACATATGCACGTAATATTTATTGCACTCTTTCTTACTCACCACCACATACAACAGCAGATCGTTTTGCATCCAAAGAGGACATAAAACATCACAACTTTCTTTAGTCACCAGTAACCAGCGCACTAGCGCAATGCACATCGCAGCTGTGATGCCAGGAGCGTAACAATAATTTTGTTGATGTTGTAACTTTCGGCTATATGGAGCAACTGATCTAGACTCAAATTCTCTGATCAACATTTCATGCTGTGTCATGCTTATTCTTCCTTTCCCACTGCAAAGTGTCCCCAGGTTGCACCACCAAAACCGTTCTATAAATACTTTATGCATAGCAAAAAAACAAAACAAAAACCTGTCACATCCTTTTTAGTATTACAGGAAACCCATTGTATGCTTGATGAGCCAGGAAGAATCGGTTCTCCATATTCTGTCCACTTTTGAATTATTGGATGTGGTTTTGGTACGATTTAGTTTTAATGAAATATTTCTACATGTCTATAACATTACATGTTGCTACTATGTACTCCCTCTATCATATAAAAATATGGTGCCATGAAAAGAAAAACTTTTTCTACCTCTAATGTGACACATCTCCCATTCAACTGAAGTGAGAACAAAATAAAGCTACAAGTATTTTATATAAATGCTTTTGTTGATGCATCTTTGAGTTAAGGCTATTTGCTCTTTTTGCCAAAGTGAATTAAGTCTACCATATTCTGAGGTGATCTCTACTCTATACTTCTCTCCAGATTACAACAGATTTTCCTTCAAAATATATAAGAGGGAGACAAACCAAAAAACAGTCAATTTATAATTTTCATTCTTAGCTGTCCACTCTGGTTTGTTCCTTGTATTTATTGCTCCTCAAAGAACCTCCACTGTGAAAAGTGTGTATAAATGTTTAAAAGCTCCATAGTTCATCCCAAAAGTCTATAATTACCATCTTAGCGGAAATTTTGGTGTATTTATTTTCTCTGTTGAAATTAACATTCAAAGTTCATTTGGATAATGTGCTGAAGTGCAGCTCAGCATGATTCACCTAAGCATGATTTTTTGTTTAGGTCATAAGCTTCCTCAAAAGCCCTGTTATTTGTTGCTCCATGTGTGTGCAAAGTTGTTTGCTTATATCCATCCAGACAAAGAACAGATGCACAACGTTCCTTCACTCCTCCACTTACCTCTCCTCTGTGGCCCACATAGATAAAGGCGCACATGGGCTGGAATGCACCGGTACCACAGGCCAATAGGTGAGTGCGATTGTACGGCTGCAGGAGGCGAACAAAGTTGGCACACTCCGTCTGCAAAACAAATACACACAGATTAATTAAAGCTCTTTTTTTTTTACATGTTTGACATGAGCATGTCATTAAAGCGTCTGAGTGCAGAAAGCCCTTAAGTGCACACAACATATAAAAAAGGAGGCTAAATGTTTATGGTATATCAACAGGAAACTTCTGCCCAAAAGCATGATGAAAGAGCACTTTGTTGTGCACACAAACATCTGGGCGAATAAAAGTAGAACCAAACAATAAATCAAATCATAGTGACTGTTGTCAAAATGCAGATAAGCTGATTTCCATGGCCTAAATTATTTTTTTAATGAGGCTTATTGATCACATATGTTTTCAGAGAAGGCCAAGAAGAATGTCATCTGATAAAATCTAAGTTTTCCAACTACTCATATTTTGGATTGAATTTTGGACGGCAGCCATGACTGGCAGAAAAAGCTATGAAAATATCAAAAGGACGTCAGAAACAGAATGGATGCCTGTATGAAAGCCTAAATATCTCCATACTTTTCTCATAAAATTTGACTTATAAAAACAATCAGTCCAGCCTGCAGAATATTTTAGTTTCCTGTAAAGGTTTTTGGAAAAGCAAAAATGTCACATTAAGCTAGAAAATGACAGAAGGCTAAATCACGAAAGATTCAAAAGTTAATATTTTACTGAAAGCTAGAAAAAGGTGATGGACAAAGGCTCAGAAAAAAATAAATACATAAATAAAAACACAGAAGAACAGAACCAAAAGGCTTTATGTCTAAGGATACAAGTATCATAATGTTTCTACATGAATATGGAGAAGCTATAAAAACAGCAGCTGACCAAAGATTGTTTTCTAGGGAGAAGAAATTGAATTGTCAGTCGTCATTTCTTGAAGATTCAAGTAGTCACTTCATGCATGCAGTCCAAAGTGTTCATGATCAAAATAAGTTTAAACAATAAACACAATGAGCTCGTTTTCTCCATATTAAAATAATTCAATTTGAGTAAAAACAAATTTATTTTCATGTTTAAAAGTTCACTTTGAAACATGGTTACAATTTCAGTTTATTCCATTTTTAATGTAATTATGTATAAAAGTACTATTGTTGCATTTAGCTTTTTTTATTTTTCCTTTGGATAAAAGGTGATCCCTTTTGACTCTGGCTTTCAACTAATTTTAAATATTTTGGTGATAAAATATTTGTTGCTACTAGCAAAACAGACAGGAGAGACTGAGTAAAAGAATCTAGGTAAATATGTTGTCATAAAAATGTGTATATGCAAAGAGAAAAGTATTATTGACAAACATCAAGGATTATACCAAAGAATATTTGTGCTTTTCCGTATTTTTATCTATGTGCTCCTAAAGTTGTTGTTGAGCTCTTATTTCCTTCAGTGCTTTATCAATACTGTCTGCATGACGTAATTCGTGTTGCTTTGATTTGAGAAAGAACTTTCATCAATCAAGTGGCACACATACTTCAGACATCACAGGACAAAATCCGTATAATTTGCTTGTATCTGAATACATATAGCATAGAAGCCTCTCATTTCTGTGACTTCTCTGAAAGGTGAACCACTAACATCAAAATACAGATTGGCCAATCACAGACAACCTCAATATGTGCAGAAAAAAAAATGCAAAGGAGACATTTGAAATTCTACCTTTGACTTGCTGATTTGAAAATCTTCCGGAACATTTCTCTACCACATGTGGAAATTTCTGCTTACAGTTAGTAATGCAACCACAAATTTAAAATGCACAATAAGCAGTTTATCTTAGGCTGAGTATTTGTCAGAAAAGCTTTGGCACTGGTAGTGTGCCAATCAAAAAAAGAAAACATTGGATTTCTCTTTGTCTGTGTTTTGCAACAGGATGCACAAAATCCCACTGAGCTGAGTGGATCCAACATGTGTAAATCTGCCTCACGTTCGGCAAGAAAGTTGTCTTAGAAATCTTAGGTGCCTTGGAGACCAAAAAGTGGAATGAAATGTTGAAAAGATGAAATATGTCTCCAGCCTTACACTCAGGGATTTGGGGTGTTACGATTCTGTGTGGTCTTTCAGAGAAGTGGCAGCACAGGAAGGGTGGTTCAGCAAAAAATGAAGCGGTTTGATTTCTAACACACTCAGCTCTCAGCTCTTCTGGCCAGAATTGAAAATTACAGCATAAATATCTGGAGAAGACAAAGGCCAGCAATGTTCCTTGTATTTAACTCTGATTATTAGGAAAGATTTGGGTGACCACAAATATTCCTGTGCAGAAATACATGCTACATTGTTTTTATGTTGCCCACAAAAACCACATTGGCATGTATAATAGTTCTGACATGAACAATTTGGTATCCAAAACAGTTTTATTCCTTTTTTGCCATTTCAATCATTAATATAAATAAATATGAGTAATATCATATTGTCAAGTAGGTTTCCCTGGGGCTTTGCAATTTACAGCATGAAACAAGAAGAAAATGTGTTTCCATCAATCACTCAAAAGTTCAGTTACACGTGAACACAGTAAAAGTTCATCCCCTGATGTAAAAACAGTAAAACAATTCCTGTACTTTTTTACTGTAATCTCATCCTGCTCTGGTAGGAGTGTAGATCCGTATGAGTCCACAGTGCTGTGTGGAAATCTAGATAAAAAACTGCAGTGAAGCAATAGTGAGCTTAATTGTTTCGGATAGCATAGAGCAGGCAAAGAGTCAGTGTGTAGTGAAGTTACATGGCAACCTCATTGCTGACGAAACCCAACTGTCAGGCCACATTCAGTCATTTTATGGAAGTTTGACCAACCAATCCAGTGATCTTACAAACAGTGTTACAGAACTGAAGATAAAAAACTAGACCAAGATTCAGTTTGCATACATGACAGCACATTGACATCAGGGTGCATGTCTTTAAAAACTTTGTGGTAACTATGAAAAACATCAGAGGTTGTTCCATGCTGAACTCTAGCTCAATAGACACTATGTTAAACTTTTTTTTTTTTTTACAAACCTCCAAAGAAAGAACAGAGTGCTTTAGAAAATATACCAAAAGCAGCCACTGAAACTGTATAGCTGGTTAACTGGGCTGTAATTTAATTATATAACATTTAATACAACATCTGAAATGTGGATCTTTGGTCACGTTTCAACCCATCATTTACCAAAGTTTAGAACATTTCAGCATATTAATGTAAAACTGTTATAAATGAAGCAATATATTAATCCTTTAGTTTAATTCCGTTTACTTGTATAATACCAACAACTCCCACAAAAGTAATTTGAAGGCAAATAGGTTTAAGTTCAACACTTAGCTACATAGAGTCCAATCATATAGTTACATTCAGATCCAATTAAAAACTGTCCAGTTCAGTCCTAGTTGTAACACAATATAGACTAATTCAGTTGATCAATTAATGCTTATTAATAAGAGGTTTTTTATCTACAGAAGCAGAATCGATTGCATCGAGCAAATCTCTCATTCTGAGCAAACTTCTTTTTTTATTGTTATTGGCAAACAGTTTTTCAAGCAACAATGCTGTGCTCATTATCAAAATGTCAATACAACAGGAAGAATGCGGAAATGTTTTAATCACCGCCGCGAGGTAAAAATGTTCCTATTTCGTCATTAATGAAATCCTAAGTCAAAGAGGTTCTGACTGCCTCACAAACATGTATGAATAGTAAACAAGTCAGTCAGAGGCAATTTTGGACATACAGGGTCTGGATTGTAAACAACATGGAATAGAAAATGAGACTGATTCTGTAATGCTAACAAGAAACATAAAAACAAATACATAAATGTTACACATGTGTGAGTAAGACCTGGACAGCAGCACAGCTGGACCAACTAGACCATCCAGTTGTTTTGTTTCTACAGCTGGAAATGCATCTGAAATGATGCATTTGAAATGATGCATTTGAAATAGGGATGTGCCGATCAGGTTTTTTCCTGCCGATCCCGATACCGATCACCCCTGAGGGAAAATCGCCGATTCCGATT
>CAEGAF010117728.1:0-26868 GCA_903067075.1 Micropoecilia bifurca
GTGTGTGTGTGTGTGTGTGTGTGTGTGTGTGTGTGTGTGTGTGTGTGTGTGTGTGTGTGTGTGTGTGTGTGTGTGGAGTTAAACAGTTTGTGCAAATTCATCAGCAACACTGGAGCTAATATGTTAATAACTTGTGCACATTTTATTTATCTCATAATTTGGCATTTGAGAGAATCATATTTTTGTTTACCCCCCTGCCCCCCACTCAATATTAGGTGTTATTACCTGAATGAGTGATTCGGAAAATATATTTAGAGTTCACTTCTCTAGCAGGTAGAAACCTTAGACAGACACCGTATGTGCTCTGCCAGAATCATTAAGTCAACATGCCATCAGGCTCGGCTCAGAGACTCTGCTCCGAATTTGAGAATGATCCGGACTGACGCAGCTTGAACTTTGCGCCTGCCAGGAGGGGCTATTCTCTGTTGGCTTCGCCATTCTCCCATGGCTTTAAATATTGTAGGCATCTCGGGGATGTGGAGACGCATTTGTCATCTGTGTTTGACAGGCCTGATGAAGGGCTTGTCTGTCAGTGTTTCACAAATCCGAGCAGACCGCAAGCCCGCCGGTGGCACACAGACAGTCACGAGCCGCGGGGAGTTCCCTACCCCTCCTGGCTCACGAGGCAATTGTGATAATACCGAGTTGGAAAATTATAGAGGGGCAGGCAAAAGAGATGCTTGAGTTAAATGCAGATGCTTGCCGGAGTAAGGAGAGCCTGGGTGGTCTGGGATCGCGAGGGCAAGTTGTTGCAGCTGACTGCTAAATGCTGTGATTGTGGCACCACTTATGTGTACTTTGGCATTAAATGCAATAAGACTTGGTGATTTTTTTTTTTTTTTGCGCTTTCAAACACTGTTCTGCCTTTTTCTAACCTAAATATTGTAAAAACCTGAGCTTTTCAGGTTATTTACTGCAAGATTTAGAGCCATGTCTTCTTTTTTTTTTTAAAGAAAAAAATAGAAAAAATAGATCTCTTGCAAAATACTGAGACAGTCTGACTCAGTCAGCAAACACAGTACCTAAAAAAAAAGAAAAAAAACTTCAGAAAGATGTAGCAAACACTTTCTTTCTTCCTCTCCAAATTCCTCACTTTTCTGTCTCTGACACCAGGGTCAACCTAGCATATAATAGACAAACTTGGCAGTAATCTGGGGACTCTGAGAGGTCCGGGAGATTTATCAATCAACTGGCCACATTAAACGGATTTCCTAATGAAGTGAAGTCTTTACAGGGATTAATCCTCTACCACCTGCGAGGAGCCACCTGCTCGACTGCCATAATTGGCATAGATGGCACCACCACCATCAGCAGAAAGAGGCTAGGCACATGGGTTGGAAAAGAGGGGGAGAGAGACGACCGTGATGAACGGAGGCAGGCGAGGAGAGGGAGAGAGAGAGAGAGAAAATGAGACGGACAGAGAGGAAACAAGTTGGAGGTAGGACAAAGAAGCTAGACACCGGGGTGTCAAACTCATGCAAATCATGACACTCAGTATGTTGCGGCAACACGAGGGAGGAAAATAAATAAAATATTTTAAAAAAAGGAGACGAGACAGCACCAGGTCTCTTATGACACGGCGATGAGCATCCAACCCTTAGTTTGTGCCAGTCTTGCAGCAATCCAAGACCTTGACAGCAGCTCCTCGCTACATCTTCCAGCTGTGTCAAATCTGCCTATGTGCTAATGAACGTGTCACCACCCCAATCGTGCCATTCCTGTGTGTGTTTCTATCCACCTCAGAGCAACAAAATCCTACCTGAGGTATACCAGCATACACAATATATTTATCCTCTGCTGGTTTTGTATAGATTATTTTGCAATTTTTCGAAAATAACTGCATTTTTTTTTTAAATTCGCTATGTGGTATCAATTTTTTTTGTTTTGTTTTGTTTTTGCAATTAGCCTAACTTGACTCAATAAGACAAAAGGCCCAACCTTAAAACTGTGCAAATATTTTTTACATTGGGTAAAATAAACAGTACATTTTTTATTTAGTTTTTTTTATCATGTAAAAATCTACTTTTTTGAGCTTATTTAATCGCATATACAATGCTTTTTTTTTTACAAAGTCCAGTTAGACTGTGCTTTACTATATTGAATATATTGATTAACATCAGAAACAAACTCGCAACACATAAAAAAATAAAATCTTATAATGGACAATCCATTAAATCAACGTTTTGACTAACTACTTTTTTCTACTTAAGCTCAACACATCCACTCTGCTTTGTCCCAGAATCTGTAGGAACCAGCCCCTTTTAAACTCATATTATTTATATGCAAAAGTAGATTACCCCAAACGTCTTAAAACATGATTGGAGAAAATGTGCATTAAAAGTCAGACGAGCCGGTCTCCGTTGCTTGATGTCAAAATGCTGCCTCGACGCTTCGCAACTGCAGCAACTTTTTGTCCTAGGTCACCACGGTCAGGTCGGTCACAACCTGAGTCGCATTTGATGAGCACATCGGCGCCTTTGAATCCCAACTAATGATCAACTCTCCGAACTTAAAACTCCTACAAAGAAGAGATAATTTTGTTGGACTCTGCCAAGGGACCACGCTCATTGGCACAGCTTGGGTGTCCCTCATTTGTTATGGAGCCATGCTGCCACCTTGCCAAAAGAAGTGCCAGGCCAAGGACAAGCAGTGTGTGAGCAAACATGTTTGCGTGTGTTTCTGTGAGGAGTCTGACCCTCAACTCTGGACATAAATCTTGGTGACAAGCCAGAAAACATCCTCATTGATTAATAAAGTAGAACAATTGAAGATATTCCCTAAAAAAACTGTATTAGCTGAAGACGTCAAATTGCATTAAATTACTGTTTATTTATAAGTTTGTATAAATGAATGTGTTTAACTTTCTCTACTTCCATTCTTTTGTATAAACGTAATTAGCAAGTGGAACCTTCTCTTGCTAGGAGTGAGACAGATTGAAATCCGAGCCATCGTCATGGTTGCTCTGAGTCTTCTTGGTGAGCCTTAGTAACGTTCAGTCACTTACCAAACTCTGGAGTGCAAGGCAAACATTTATTTGCGAGCGTGCTACGTACAGACCTGCCTGTCAAACTCGGGGAGTTTCATTCACCTCTGCATTAAACTCTTCTCACTGTGTTGTTTTGTGTGAAAGGAGAACCATCCCTAATCCACCTCACGGATCAGTTTCACAGAGACGGTAAAGCCATTCTCCCTCCAAGCTAAAGCAACTCAGATCAGACACCTTGATGTCTCAAAGAGCACACAGTGAGCTCTTGTTTTCTGTTTTGACTGCTGGGAATCCATGCCAGACAGCACCCCCTGATTCCAGCTCAAAGATAAAACTAATGAGCTTTTCATTCAAGTCCGCTTTATAACAATAACTGAGTCATCGGCAGACGCGGCTGTTTTCACTAGCGCCTGAGATCCTGTGATCCATTAATCTGGGATTTGGAGGAGTAGGATATCCAAACCTGAAGGTGTAATGTTGTACAGCATTTCAAATGCAGTACTTACTTTCATTTTTTCCCCTTCTCATAGTGGCTTACAAATATGATTGACTTGTTTACAGGAAACATGATTGTTTGCATGTCTTTTAGAATCTGTAGCTTAAAAATGATCAGCAGTTCTTAGCAGCAGATATTACAAGGGTTTCCTTAAAGGGGCTTGGTTTTCCATCACAAGAACTTGCAGTACAGTATTTTGAATTATAAAATTGTCAAAATATTTATCATCTTGGGTAAAGTCTGTTCTTGGAAAGCACTGTCTATATTCAGCTATATCTCCTATAGCCTGAGGACTTTGTGAATAGAGTTTGCATTTTCTCCCTGTACATAGATGAGTTCTCTCTGGATACTCTCACTTCCTCCCACTTTCTGAAACATACAGTAACTGTTAGTTTTATCGTCCTCTCTATATTGTCTTTAGATTTCTGTGTGTGCATGTTAGTCCTGTGTATTTCTTTGCTGGCATTTGATGAACCTGTGGCCTGTCCAGGGTTCACGCTTCCTCTTGCCCAAAGATTAATGGCAGGTATGCACCGATTTCAAAATGTAGGCTGATATCAATGTCTGATGCTAATATTGTTGCTATATTAGATAGCCAATATATAAAATAAGAAATGTCTTTGTGTGCATTAAGTTTAAAAATCTACGTGTAATGCTCTCAATTTGAAGAAGGTAATAATTACTTCTGCTGTTTATTTTGAGTGAGTCAATGGAGATTTCTTGCAGGAGTGGTTGGAAAAGTTTCGTTCTAAAAGGATTTTAAAAATTCAGGCAGTTTTAAGTTTATCCTGAGATAACATTTTGGGCAATCAGTACAAAAACCGACAGCTGCAAAGTGACAGACATGATACAAACAATGTGTAAACAAAGTAAATATAAAACAACTTGCTGTTGGCAAATTGCTAAATCTTAATTCTGAAGTTAGGATCAGTTTTCCAACAAACAACATCAAACTAAACAACTATTTCAGTTTTTTTTAAAACTCTAGACAATAGTTGTGCTTCAAATTTCTTATTTTGTTAATGAAAACACAAAAGTGCTCAATACTTTTTTGAAACTTCAGAAATAAACAAGGAAATTTTTTTTTTTTAAATCCAATATATGAACTAGTCAGAACAAACCCAGTTTGCAACCCATTTGCGTTAACCCCCCAAAAAAGAAAAGCATATAGATTCTTAATTTTCCATGAATATTGTAAAAAAAAAATGCTGAACCATTCTCATGAATCCAATATCATACGTCATAGGATTTGTTTTGAGTTAGAATTAACTTAAGCATTGCCTCACATCAAAAGCATCAGGATTTTAATTCATTTCAGTCACCTGTGAGTAAAGTTAGTCTCATAGATTAAACTACCCAGAACTGATCCATAATGGTATTGAATGGGATAAGTTGCTGCTGGCGGCAACAAAGCGGGGTAGTTTCGGGACTTAGCTGATTTACGTTGGTCTTTCTACCCGGCACCAGTTGACACTCCCAGTGTAGTTATTTGTCCCAAATATTCCCGAAATCTCTTCCTCTTGCATCATAATAGCAGAAGACAACATTTGCAACTCAGTAAAACATCAAGGACAAGGACTTAATCCTTTAACTATATCCCTGAATGTCCTCACGAAGACAGTGTTTACATAGACGTCTCAAAATCAGACACCTTATCTTAACTTCCACCGGTCGCCTTGACAACGTGTTGTCAGCAGAATTCCTGAGAACACAGAGATTGAGTTTATATATGTCTGTGTGTGTTTATCAGATACCTTTGTCCTCTTTTTGCTTTTTCCTCCTCCTAACCATTCCATAACTTTACCTCAATCTTAGATTTTAAACACCTCACTTCTCTAGTATAATGCATATCATGTGATAAAGACTTTTTCTTTAATCAGTTTATATATCTGTTAAGCATTTGTCAGTACGTCTTCTGGCAATGTCGATGTCATCATTGCATATGTTTGGTTAAAACCTGGGGCCACTCTAGCCTCATTGTTTATATACTTCCTCAATGACATCATGATCTAAGGTAAACAGCTACAAGAGCAAAAAAAAATAAATAAAAGGTGCCTCTAAAATGCTAGAAATCTGAGAGAAAGATATATCAATAAAAACTGATGACACTATTTAGAAAAGAAATGTGTTTTCCTCGTATCCTAGGGCTTTATAACTTGTGAGAACTAAAAGCCAGCCCGCTGGCCATGGGGTCACTAGTAAACATAAATAACAGATTATGGAGCTCCTCTCGATTGTTGGCAGAGGGTTAGAGGAGCTAGATGTACCAAAAATAAGGTATATATTGCACATCTGGGAAAACAAACACGTGAACTGCTTCTTAACGGGACGATCGACCTCACATTCCTTTACTGCTCCAGTGACAGAAACTATCATTTTCAATTAATGTGCTTGCAAAGAGGTCTGAGGACCCCACAAAACCTTTTGCCATACATTTTTGGGAAAGGTTATCTTGATGGTACTTTGCTATTTGCAGCTTTTCTTTTTTTTAATCTCTCCTTTATTGACATGTTTAAAACAGGAAGAAGCCAGAGGATAAAGAGAGCAGTCTGATGTATGATGATGGTACTTGATAAAATGTAATGTTTTAGTAGTTGACTGTGTGTTCTCTGATATTATATTTTTGTGTATGTATGATGTAAAACACTTTGAAATGCCTTGTTGCTGAAAGGCGCAAATAAAATATGTCTGATTGATTTATTGGCAGTGAATACATGAGGAAAGTTCTGGATAGGTTAATCTAGGACACAAAGAAACAACAGATATTTAACTTGGATTGGCTGAGAGTGGTTTGGTAGATAAAGTGAGCCTCCCTCATCTTATTGTATTCCTGTAATAATTCACGTGCCCCTTCATTCTCCAGTTTTTTCCCTTTTGCAATTCATTATTTTATTAATTATTTGTTGCAAGTCGAATACTTCTTTATTCCTGCAGAAGTGAGTGTTCTCAGGACCCTGACGTTACCAGTGGAAATGATTAATTTTATGGCTTGAAGTTAATCAAAATGTCATGACAATGTCACTTTAGAGGAGTGTGAGTAATTATCAAAGCGAATCTTTATTCTTCATAGTCACTTTGTGTGGCATGCAGGTACCACTGGTGAGTCTTCCCGTTTGGCTTTCATGACCTCAACATTTCAAAGTAAGAATTCACCCTGTGCCCCAAATCAGAGGCTCAGTTAGTATTGACTTAAATCTTATGTAACTCTGGGCTTTTGACAGGCAGACACCTCTGCTGACTACAGATAGGTAATTTGTTTTGATCTGTGATTATACCCCTCATGTTCAGAGAGAGAGATGTAAACCCTCTTGTGAAGCTGTTAGGCAAATCCTCACAATGTGGTGGAGGAGTGCCCTTGGGGGTCTCAAGTTTTCAGGCTCCTTGTTTCGTCTCCTCTCTTTCTCTTCACCTTTCTTTCTTTTTTTTTCATCTTGTATGAGAGACAAAGCCTTCTGCCAAAAACTGTAGCCCCCCAGGAGCTCATCACACAGAAAAGCGGGGATTCCTTGGAGAGCGAGCAGAACAAGCAAGGGGTAGAGAGAAGGAGGGAGGAATGAGGTAGCAGGAAGATGAGGGCTTTCATATAGGTGTGTGTATTTGGTTTATATAGCTAATGTTTGTTGAAAGTCTATCTGGTCCACTGGGCATTTTGCGCATCCCAAAAGCACCCATCCTTTGACATCCTCTGTGCTATTTACCTTATCACTGCCGTTTGTGGCTTGTGCCAGACATACCTGAAAAATTATCCACTAATTATCTACTAAGTATGTTTGTTCATGTTGGTCGAACAGCTCACTTAATTGAAGGGCACTCTACCTTCCCTCTGTTCCTCTCCTTCATGCCCTCCAAGTATGAGGGGTGGGGGCCGTGGGCTTAGGTAAGTGGCTTATCTCCAAGAGCTCGTTATATTAATACCAGTAATTATGTGTTTTGCTTACTTCTGATGTGCCTCTGAGGATGATGGCAAATATGTCAGAAGGCCCTCTGTGTTGTCTTTGGGCTCTGGAAATTCCTGTGTGCACCCATGGGGGGGGTTTCACAAAGTGTGTACGTCTGTGTGCGTTTGGTAGGATATGACTGTATGGCACCTGACTCACCAGAACGCCAGTACAAAGGTAATGGCAGGGGCTTATGATCAAATCTTGACTTCATTATTATACCTGTGCTAACCTCAGGCATCCACACACACACACATACACACTCCACCTTAATTTGGAACCCAAAAGCGTGCGGATGGCAGGGGTTTGTTTCAACTGCATATAAAAGGCTTCGCAAGGGAGCCATTGGTGCCAAGATGAACACAGGTCTCTCAGTTCTCCCTGAGGAAAGTGTTGGCATCAAGCGGCGCTCTAATGGAAAGGAACCATTGCTAATGAGGGGAATAAATAACAAGCTCATAAAATCGAAACAGACAGGAATAGAAAATGACAGGAAGAACAAATGGATGAAGTGAAATTTGAATGATGGTTATAAAGTGTGGTCAGAGACACATATTCGTGCAGTCGGTGAATCTTAGCTATCATTGCTGCTAAATGGGTTTTTGATGTACAGACTGGAGCTTAATAGGAAATTGTTTGAAAAATAATCTTCTCTTGCTTTGTGTGTTTTTGTTTATTTCTACCTTTATAAAGTTATGCACAAGCTAAATCAACAGAAACTTTTCATACGTTGGGTTTTTGGAGGAATGTGATGAGCGCAGTTTATAATGTGTAACAGTTCATGTCATGTCTAACTCGGAATAGATTATCACAACAGTTACCCATTTCCATTAATTTACTTTTCTTTAAATTGAGTGAGGTAAATGTTGGTGCTTCTTGCAATGCACTAAAGGCAGATGGTATTTGTTTTAATCTTAACTTGGTAACTAGCAAAGAAGACACATGGTTACAATTTATGGCGTTTAGATTGTGATTTGAATGGCACATTTTAAAATATAAACATGCTTCTATCTAAACACTTGGTTGCAGAGTTAGGGTGATTGTCACACTGAAAGTGAAACTGCATCTCAGTCAAAAGCCTTTTGCAACCTGAAACAACTTTTCTCCAAATATTTGCTTTCCATTTGGCTCTGCCCATGTCTTTATCAATTCTGTAACAAATAAAAAAATATCCCAACATCATTATCCTGCTGTTACAACCAAGTGGGGATGTGTATTCACAGTGATCCAGTGTTAGTTTTCCACCTCACATACCATTTTGGAAAGCACCTTGTTTCCTATGTTTATTATGTCATCTACAGAGATTGGCAAAATCTAAACAGGATTTCGTAGGACTTTCTGCTTGTCACTTATCAATAAAGGCAAAAATATGGAGCACACAGCTAACAGATCTGGAAACAGATTCCATCACCAGAAGCTCCTCTAGCCTTACCGTGTTGCTTTTGAATGCTTCGCTAGTTAACGTTCTACCTTTCTAACCTGTGAGTTTAGAGTTAAGGTTGTGAGTTTAACCTTGACACCTATTTTTGAACAAAAGACAATTCAATTGCGAACACTATTTGATTTTACAATTGAGTGCCACTTGTTATGTGACCCAAATCCCCCATAAAATACCATTAGGTTTGTTGTTGTAGTGCAATTAAGTGTGACAAATGTTAAAGGGTTGTTTGCAAATAACTGTAGCACTGATACTGATCATTTTTCTAGCATTTGGTATAAGGCTTTCAGTCACAGTTTCAACATTCAAAACGTCCTGCTTTCAGTACAATTAATATCTGTGTCTCCTCACTGTTCATCTCTGTACACCTGTCTGTGTCCCCGTGTGCCTTTGTGAGTCTTGCTTCTCTGTGAGCCTTTTGCTAAGACTGTGAAGATGGAGACTGAACCTGGTTGAAACACGCCACCGTTTAGACATTCGCATTCCACTGGTGCTTTGACAATACATCTCACAAGAGAGATCTAAAGTGGTTTTAAAGTTTCTCTCTTTGCCATTTAATATCAAAGCCTGAATCCTGTGATGGTAGAACGCACACAACTCCAGGGGAGGGATTAGAGCAACATTAAAATTAATCCCCAGAGTCAAACGGCGCCTCTTAAGCAAAAGAAAGAAACAAAGACACAGCAGCGCAAGATATCTTTATTGGAGTGCTGATAGTGCTGGTGAGTACTGGGAAAAGGAGCAGTTTCCTGTATGAAATGGCCAAGAATAATAAATTGACATTTGTGACAATGAGAGTTATAATTATTATTTTTTGCATGATTGCTGAGCTGCCTCACAGCTGAACATGAGATAAAGTAAATATGTCTGTTTATTTCAAGGTTGTTCATCCATTAAACACATCCGCCAACGCAAAGGCCATCACACTACCACCAGTGCCTGGATGTCATGCCTTGATTGATGTAAGCATGAAATCTCCTCTCTAGAAGAAGATCCTGAAGAAGATTTGTGGTCAACAGTTTCTGACCTTAAGCTCAAGCACACCCAGGTTCTGCAGCAGAACAATGATCCATAGCACACCAGATATATTCATTTCTGACTAGCTCGAGGAATAATAAAATGAGGTTTTGATACTTGGCAAAATCTGGACCTGAAACTGATATAAAAGCCGAGACATGACCTTAAACAGGTAGTTCATTCTGGGAAACACTCCAGTTTGGTTGATTTAAAGTAATTGTGCAAAGAAAAGTGGGCCAAAATTCCTCTATAACAATGTAATAGACTCTTGAATATGCTTGAAGACAGTGGTAGCTGCCAAGGATGCCAAAACCTGTTATTAGGGGGCAATTTCTTAGGAACAAGTTGGTTTCAATAGTTTTTCAATAGCTCTTTTTTTCTTTGAGAAAATCCACATTTGAAAACTGTATATGATACTCAGGTTTAATATATAATATTAAAAGTGGGTATCAGAAACATTGAAATGTGACAATAAAACAAACAAAATAGAAATGCAATGGGCCATTGTCCCATCATTGTGTGTTTTTCATGCACCGGAAATGAGTCTGGAATCTTGAATGTCTTGAAAATCTCTGCCAATATTGAGAAAAAGGTCCCAAAAAGGCACACACAAAGAATGAAATACGCTACAAATATATCAACCATACGGGGGCACAGAAAAGCCTTGTACAGCAAGAACAGGACTGTGAATAATTTAACAATGGGCTACAACGAGTACTAGCGTGCTCTGATCAAGAAAAGTACTTTTACACAAGTTTCAAACACAAGATAGAGCACTTCACTTCCACTGATTAACATATAATTCAGGATTATATCACTGTATGCTGATGATGGAGCGCATCTTCAATACTTGGCCCCCTTCTTCTCGGTTAGCCTCTCCCTGATACCTCTCTGACTTTTAACACTGCCCCATTAAACAACGGCTAATGATGTAATGGTCTCCTCAAATATGTAAAGTATAAGTCTTAATAAAACCCTTCAGTGCGATTATGTTTTAAGTCTAAAACCCTACTCCTCGATGTACGGCTCTACAAGGTGATCCACTTCTTAATCAGCCTCTCATCCGCTGGAACAAGAAGAGGAAAGTTCATATGTAAATTGCGCACATCTCTGTGGTGGAAGTTTCCTGATAAAAGAATTTTTCTTTTGCTTGCAGTTTCGCAAGTAGCATGTGAGGATATCAAACGCTTTCTGAAATAAAGGTGAGCGAGGTAAATGTCACAGGTGTCAAAAGGCAATTAGTCTCCCTGCATTATCACAGTGTTAATCAGAGTGATGAAAATGACGATATGAAGCTCATTATCATGAGTTCGGTAGGAGGTAATGCTTTTAAGATAGATGAAACACAAGCAGAGTAATGAGAAAACTTGAAACCTCCTTGCTGCAGAGCAACTCTGTTGAACGTTCCATATGAGATAAAACTCCTGATATTTTCCTAGAGGGCTGCTTTAAAACGGTAGGGATTTAATTGCAAGATTTTCTCTTTTCCTTTTTTTCTTCATGGTGTTTTCAAGTCAGCTAGATCAAAATATGAAAATAAACAAGCAAGCATCCAAAAAAAAAATCATCTAACTTTTTGGCACTCATTTGGCTGCAACAAGAGAAGACAGATCTCATTATCGCTCTTTGAGGAAAAAAAAAAAGATGAAATGTTATCTAGAAACAACAGAGAAACTGAGATGCGCTACTCTTTAAGTTTGAGTGCTTTCATGCCAAAACACAAACAGGAGGGGAGAGACAAATAGGTGGAGAGAGACAGGCAGACAGTCAGAAAAAAAACAGGTTGAAAATAAGAGTAAGTGGGGGGGGAGAGCATAGCTAATGGCATTGGTATCAGATTTATTCTGAAGAAGCGGCAGCAGAAGGAGGCAGGAAGGAAGCGCGGATGATTTCTTTGCCCCGTCTTCCCCTTTCCCTGATTATGAAAGGAGACATGGCGCGAGGTCGAGGGTCAAGCCAAAAGGAGACAGCATTGTGTTGAAACTGTCACGCACCGCCACCTATTTTGACATGCACAGGCCCGTTTGTTGTCTGTCGAACATGCAAATTGGCGAGCCCGGGCTGTCATATAAAGGCAGGCAGATATGTGCCGGTCGAGAAAATGAGAGACCACCTGTAACCAAGAGAATGGGGAGTGATGGACAAGCATTCAGTCAGCCCACTCGTCATTTCCCCAGCCCCGCCATTCACACATCAGCAGAGGATCCCCCCACCCCTCAGCGTCCTCCTCCTCCTCCTCGTTCTCCATCCTATCCCCCGCGCACACATATACATGTTAAAAATCTATTCTTAATATTCACAAGCAGGAAGTGAGGGGAAATAAATATATACGGTGGAAGGGGATTGGAGAGGGAGGGAGGGGGTCGGCGTGGTGATTTCAACCTGCTGGATGCCTAATAGGATCCTGCATGGAGACAGCTGAGGGTCAGACCCTGATAATTAGTTGTCCACAGAGGAAACATCACTCTTTCACGGTGAGTGGACAGGAGGGCGAACCTGTGAGGTGGCCTTAATATTGTGGATCCCAAAGAAAGTCCACAATGTGTCAGGTAATCAACAGGATTGTTTTGTCCAAGCCAGGCTAAAAGTTACGATGTATGGATTCTATTTGTAGGCTGACAGGGATCGGACACTGAGACCGGACACAACCTCCTTTCAGCTTAATTATACAGCGAGATGACAGGGTGTCATGTGAACTTGATGGCCTTATGTAAACTATCCGGAGAGGCTGACCAGATAATTAGCTGTCCAGGAGAAACATCACCCCGTCTGAGAGACTCGACAGGAAACAATACAGAAAATTGGGCAAACATTTTAGTGTAAAGGTGAAGAACCATGAGCTAAAATTTTGGTTTGGATTGGTGCATTTGTAAAGGAGAGCGACTCGGTTTGTTTCTCTTAATGCCCTCTCGGGTGTGACCTTTATGAAGTCATCTTTCTTATGTATAATTTGAGTAGACAATCATTTCACAACACATTTTAATTAAGTAAAATGATGTTTTCAATGTAAAGAAAGTAAGTAAGCCACAAATAAGGAAAGTAAATCTCAAATATGGCCACCTAGACTGAAATTGTCTCCTCAATTTGAGGTAAAGTATTGTTTTTGATTATTTTTTGCATTTGAACTAAATGTAAATTTATGTGGGTTTTTTGTTTACATTTTGCAGTTTCTTGAAATTAAGTCCTGATTTCGCAAGTTATATACTGTTATACTTTTTTTTTATTTTTTTTAGAATTGAAAGAATTATTGTCTGACTCTCTATCCAAGAGTTTTGCCTCAGTGGGTCAGGACCAGATCTCAAATTCTTAAAGTCAAATTAAAGTCAATAAGTGTCAGTATTTTGCACAAAAATACAAACAAATGAGTAACATAATCTGATGGCTTTTACTTAAAACAGAAAAAGAGAACTCATTTCTTCTGCTAAAACAACTAAACCTAATTATTACAGCTACATAATGCTTAGCTATAGCAATTAGTTCTGATTTTAATAGAGTTGTTAAAATAGAAGTAGTTTTCAAGTGCTTGTTGCGCTGTATATTTTTTTTCTTTTTTTTTATTTGAGTTATGCTGTAATTTGACAAGTGTTTAAAACAAGGTGATGAATTAATTATCTACCCAGATGGCCAGCCTAGAAATGACTACCTATTAGTAGGTTCCCATGTACAATTTATAAATAAAACTATAAGAGTGATAGATGCTGCTCTATTAATTTCCACACCCTGATTGTGATTGTTTTTTTATTAGGCTGAACATATTTCCAACCACATTCATGACTTTTGCAAGCAACGACCAAGGTTACTCAATGTTTAGTTTTCTTTCCAGATGGCTAAAATAATATGTTACAACTACATACTTGAATGGATCGTTAATAAATTAAATTTAAAATTGATTTATGTAAAACAGAAAATACACAGATAAACCAGAAACTAACAAAAAATACAGTGAAATACAGTTGCTTTATTAAAGAAGTTCAATTTAAATAGCATTTTATGAATGTTTCTAATACTAATAATAATAAAAATTATGAAGCAGGATTTTCTTTTTTTTATTTTTAATTGAGGAACTTACTATATTGCATTCTGTTCAGTACTAGGGTCCATAACTTGATAGATGCATGTAGATAATTACACAGTAATAGCAAAACAGAAAAATGTAGGCCCTATCAAAAACAGCTGCTATATTAAGATTTCTAATGTTGCTTCTCAGTCATCACCAGCAAGTGCCACATTTCATCACAGAATTCACAAAAAGACATATACCTAAATTAACCTTAATAAACCTAATTTTGTGTAATGTTTCCTTTTAACCTTAAAACGTTTCGACCTTTAAACAAAGGTCAGAATTAAAAGAGCACATTTTTTAAAGTAACTATTTCAATGTAACTAATAAATCATTCCTCTCAGAATCATACTAATCACTACTGCCTGTGGTTGTCACTTCACTGTGCAAAACATTATTTTACTTAAAGCAAATGGTCCATTAATATTTAGGGATTAGGGTCTTTTTTTGTTATGTTATAGGGCAGAAACTGTCCTCATTATGTGATTTAGTCCAGTCAAATGTATTCAAATGCCACCTTTATTACCCTGGAGGTGCTTTGCATAAATTGAATAAATCCAGCGGATACTCTGCAAGAATCAAACATATCAAAGGTTTCCTGTCTTTGAAGTGGGGCTAGCCTCTAATTCCAAAAACAGATTTTCATGATAAATAAATGCATTATTTATAAAATACGGGCTAGTTGCAGCACGAGAAGACCAAGCAAACGACTAAGAACAGGCAAGACTGAAAACAACGATAAAAATGCATAAAACATTTTATGCCGCGGAAATGTCAGGAGACATGGAATGACACACAGAATGGCGCGTGCCGACCAACTGCCTGACTGATAAACAAACTGATTAGCATATGCACATCGGAGCATATGTTGTGCTCATTTGCTTACACAAAGTCTCAATCAGAATAATACACCGCATTCGACGCCCCGTCATAAAAGTCTGGAAATGTGTTGATGGGAATGATGAAGATGGAAACGTTTCAATTATTTCATTTCTGACAATTACATTGACGACGTGACAACCTCAACAAGCAGCATAACAGCGCAGAGCCTAATTGCCCTCAGGAAATTTATGGAAATGGAGAAGGGGGGGAAAAAAATAAAAAATAAGCTAACATGTTGACCAACTATACAGCACAAGTTCCCACATTTCACTGTGTTAACAAGCTGCCATAATAATGCCACAAAATCAACATTAAACATGCAAAATAAAAATGTGACTAGTTGAACAGCCAATTTTTTTGTTTTTTTTATGAAAAAGAAAGATTTGTTTGAGACTTTCTGCAAATACATTAAGTTTGTGTGTTGTTTCTTAAAATCCCTTCAAATTAGAGGAGCAGAGAACATAATACTTGTTTTCTCAATGTGGTGACAAACGCAGCAACACATCTTGGGTTGAGGTCTGATAATGGGTGGAGAAATCATTCGGGTCTTATTGCTAACTGAACGGAAGAAAGAGTAAGTATATCCCATAAGGAACCTTGGGAACATTTCAACCTGCCTCTGAAATTCTGTGTCAAAGTACCCATCGGCATGACAAGTGTTTCTATATATGCAAATAAAAATATAAAAGCACTGCAAAAAAGGGGAAAAAAAGGTAATTTCTCTTCTAAATATTTAAGAGTGCTGCAATCAAGATTTGCTGGAATTTGTTTCCCTTTTAGCAAATAAATCCTAAGCTTTTAACTTTGTGTGGAAGTAATTTTGCATCGTGCTTTGTTTTGTTGTACTGTTTCAGAGTGCATGTGTGTGTGTCTGTGCCTTGAATAAAATCTAAAAGCTGAGTATATGATTGTTCGCACAATATTTAGGCCCCAGGTGATCCAGAGGCTGTCCATATTTTGCTGTACAAGACATATTACTGTCTTGCTACCCATACAAGCCCATGCAGCAGTCTTGTCATCATTTAAAATGCCCATATTCATTTTTTCACCCCCGAAGGACAACAGAAAATGTGTATTAGAATTATTAGATTGAATGGAGCGTGGGGTGGGGGGTGCATTAATCAATTAAACCTTTGAGTGTATAACCACAAAGGGGGAGCCCATTGGGGGTAAATAATGAAGGTTGTGCACCTATGAAAACATTCATTTAACCTGTGAACCACAAGGTTATTTCTGATAGAAATTACATTAACACACATTTACACACACATAGGTACAGCAGCCCGAAGGAAGGATGATTTATGTGGAAAGATCCATCTTCATCATCTTGCCTCTCACCTTGGTCTCCATCAGTGTTAATTAAAGGAAGGTCAGTGTCACCCTCCTCGCTACCCCCACCCAAACCTGCCCTATTTTACATAATAAATCACTCCATGCACACAAAGGGGCTGTTGACACAAACAGAATGCTCACAGCTAACTGGCTAACTGCAGTCCTTTGGGCTGACGAGTCAATTCAAAGCCTGCGATAAATAATACTGAATGTCACAGCGTTGTGTCTTTGTCTGGCAACAAAAGGTAGAACACAAAGGCTGGTTGTTCTGGGAGATCATTAATCCTTCATTATATATATATATATATATATAACTTTTGCTTATTAATATGGATATGTGTGTGTGACACAGTTAAGTATGTACTTTGGTTTTAAACAGAAAAAAGCAAATGTCATAGGGTAAGTATAGATGGAAGCATGCAACAAATTAACTAATATTTTCCACTGTTCTTGTCTAGGAATTTTTAAGAAGTATAACTTTGTCCTTTGTCATCGGTTTGGTATTTACACAATCCAGTGTATAAGTTGTACTTCAATGCATTGAAGTACAGCTATTTGGGAAATCCCTCCTACTGAGAGAGACTCCTGACAACAGTGTGTTGTCACATGTCACATGCTTTGCATCATTTTGAACTGATGCAATTAGCAATATTGACCATCCAAATGACACTTGTGGCTAATAAGAAACTGCTAAAAGTATAGTTCAGATATCTCATCATCATGTATTCTTGAGATTGTTTTATTCAAAGAGTGTAAATACCTATATTTATTAGATATTTTGTGTAACCTCTCTCTGACTGTGATGTACACACTTGGTAAAATGTCATGAAAATCTAATGAACGCTCCCAACAGAAATGCTCAATAATATTTTACACAATGTATTCAATATGTTTGTTACTCCTGATATGACATGGACTCTGTTGTGCCCCAAAACCTTCTCTCACTTTACAGTCTAGTTCAAATTTAGCAGCTCTGCAGCTGGCCAGTATGTCTACCTTGGCCCGGAAATTATTCTTTCCGAATCATATTATGAAATTATAAGCCTTGCAAATGAAAATAAAACTGAAGATATGGCCACAAACTCCATCTGGAAAAATTGACATTACGAAGTAGCTTCTTTTTTAAAAATGTAAGTTATAAATATATATGTATGTACTCCACCTGCTTTATTTTATCGTCTTTATTATTATTTTTGATGTATTCCATAGAGATGACACATAAAAACGATGAGGGAAAAGCCTGCAGAGAACCCAGTTGTGGCATTATGTCAACTTGTGCATCTAAAATAAACTGAGAGGGAAAACAGTGAAACCACAGGCTAGTTATTATGTGGGGGACTTTTCAGTAAATGCTTACATTCTTGATCCACCCAGAGCAGAATGGAAATGTGTGGCTGATTTCAAAAAGGAAATATTCCCCGGTGTGCGAACACCACCCACCTTAAAACAGTACATCGGTCTTTGTCAGAGCGTCAACCCTGCCTCACATTGTCTACATCATTTCTTTCTCGGAATCAATTTCCCTGCCCAAAAGAAACACGGAACACATGCTTTGTACTGTGTACAGTTTCCCCGGGTTTTCTAGGTTACTTGCATAATGAGGGCCGTGGCAGCGCAGAGTTCCCCTCTTATCACAAACTAGCATGCATGGCCCCGCTGCTCTCTCCTCAGTCATCAAGCAATTGATGTAATTGAACCAGCCCTTTGCTGTCAAGCAAGCAGTGCGGCTCAATAGCATATGCTCCGAACACTCTGGACAATGAGAGCCACGCAGTTGGGCAGGAAGGCAGACCGGCTCGCTGCTGTTCTGTCAATAAATTTCAATCCCACTAATTGTGTAGAATTTATTAAGTGACCCTCTGAGACAATGTGGTCCAAAGCAAAACAACGCAACATCATGAGAGTGAAAAAAAAAAGAAGCAAAGAATGCTTTGTGATCGCTCATGCCTATGTGGTGAACTGTTGTTTTGCATCCTGTGGGTAGTGTTTTTGTGGATTTAGCAAGTGATCAGGAGCCACTGGGACTATATTGTCCTTTTTTCTTTTTTAAATAGAGCTGATAGTTGAGGGTTCTGCAGTGAAGGAAATACAATGTCCATCACGGAAGCTGTTAACTGAGCTACATTGCAAAAAATATACTTAAATACACATGGAAATGAATGGAAGTTCATCAGGTCTTATTAACGTTGACTGTCCTATTACAAGTATGCATATAAGTGTATATCACTGGACTTCAGCTGAGGGTAGTTTTTTTTCAGTCACGGTTATGCTGGAAAATATAGTCGAGCTGATTAAATGTGTGTTTAAACTTTTAGAATCGGAAATGTCTGGTGGTAATTTCATGTGTACAGCTCTGTATTTGTCCTGTTGAGATTCACAGAGCTTTTTTTGTTGTTTTTTTCTGCATGAGAGCTCAAAATATTTGAAGGATAAAATTGGTTCAGTTCGTGATTTATGAGCAGCCGCCTCAGACAGGGCTTGATTTTGTAGGTTTATGATTTAAATAATTTCTGAAAGAAGTTTTATAGCACTCACCTTCATAGTCAAAGTTCCTAACACTGGCCTTACCTCACGAGACAGAGACTCTCTTTGATGAGAAATATTTAGGACTCTAAACATTGTGAGATTTAAACGAAAGGTATTTCTCAGAATGAATGTGACTATAGTTTTAAAAGAGTGCATGTTCTCCTTACTTTAACTTAGTCTCTTTTTTCCAATTCTATTAAATATTTTTGCTTTGCATATCACCGAAGACAAGGTTGGTCTAGTCTTCGTGTTTGTTCGTCTAGAGATCTAGAAACTTTAACATTGTTTTTATTCATGCGCTGGCTGCATAAAAACAACAGCCTCTTTTGGTTTCCACATCTGAAGTCCCAATAACAAACAATAACGTTTCCCCTTTCATCTGATTAGGCTTGGCCTTGGTTTCTTGGAGTCCTTGTCGTCCTCCAACAAAGCCCCTCAACGTCCCATGTATCTGCTTAAGTGACCAACCAGGGTTCAAGGGTCACCAGGAGCTGCCACTTCCCCTGTCACAAGAAACAAGCAGCAGGAAGGCAAAAAGGAGAAAGGAGAAAGAAAGGAAATGAGAGAGGGAGGGAGAGGTGGGAAAGAAAGAGGAAGGTGTTATTAGGAGGCAAACCAATGACAAGAAGGTGTCTGGAATTAGTGCTCTCTCTCTCTCTTTCTCTTTCTCTATCTCTTTCTCTCTCTCTCTCCGTCTGTCCTCCCTGCACATTTTCAAGCAAATATACATACACTGTCTTTTGTTGGGCAGCGTTTAAGCTGGATAATAGGAGTGACAGAAGGGGGAAAAAATGGTGTAAAAAGCAATCATCATGTTGGTTTAAAATTTGAGGATCTTTGGTAAATTAGAGTTATTACACTTACACCACCCATATATGAGGCTCCCTGCACTTTCAGAAAATGCAGACATGTGAACAACCTTGTTCCATGAAAATCCACTTGCACTTCTTCACACAGATAAAGGAGGGCTCCAGTGAGATCAGGGATAAGGTTGAGTAGGCATGAGGCAGAGCTTTGCACCAAGACTCAGGAGGGATCACTAGATCACATTATCAATCATGAAGTGCAGCAAAATCAAGCATGCAGCTTACACCAGGTGCTTTGTTTATCTGTTCCAATTTTATGTGGTGCAATGGATGTGCAGCGAATCGTGTGCACTTCAAGTGTTTTCTGGGTTTACTCGTCCCGCGGCATACTTTGTTTATGTTGCTCTGCAAATGTTCTCTATGTGTATAAAAAAAAAACTAAAAGTGCAATGTGATAATTTACATTTTCTAAAACTTTAATATAATAAATGAGGCTGCTAACAGTTCAGTAAAACTCTGCACTCCGTAAACTGAGACTTGGTGCATCATCTCAGTAAGGAGAAGGGCTGTCAGCAGGTAAAAATCTTAAACTTGCTGCACTGAATACAACTGAAAAAAACACCCATTCTCTCACATACCAAAAACACCACTTAAGACTGGCGACACTCTGATCTCCTTATTCATAAAGCGTGGTTCAATGAAATGAAAATAACCATTATTAAATAGCTTGCGTAGGCTGCCACCGTAAAAAAAAAAGAAAAGAAAAAAAAAGTGTCTCTTTAAGCAACTATAAGCTGACACTTACATATGCAGCTGCAGTGATAAAAGCTTTTTAAAATGCCGTGCAACCAGTTATTTGGAAGGGCCGGCCTGTCATTATGTTTGATGCTGCCTCTACTCTTTCACCTATCAAGCGTTTTTCGGGTCTTTGTTTTACATAGATTAAACCAGAAGTCAGACAGTGCTGAGGCCACAGGAGTATGGCTGTAATAGCAAGTAGTTTAGGTATGTTGGCAAGCAACCTATCTCTCTCTTTTTTAATATATCTATTTTTTTTAATTAGAGCAACTAATATAAACATCTAAACTTTACTTTTACTCTTCATCTGTCACAACTAATTAAGTGTGTTTTTTTTCTCTTTTCTTTACATGTACTTAAAATAGTTGAAGCACAATGCTTAAAGATTATAAGTACATTTGGCATTTTTAATATTTTTATGGAAGTAAGAACTTGTAAAAAATGAAATTTAAATCCATGTTCTCACAGTGACTAATGTTTGTTCATTGTCATTTGTCATTAGCACAGATTTTTATTGTTTTCATTACCATACAAATTTATATAGTGTTTTTTTTTCTTTCTCTTTTTCTCCCTCAATCAAATACAAAAGTCCACATAAAAAAGACAACACTGACTAACTTTTAGATAAAAATGAAAAAAAAAAACGTGCAAATGGTAAATGTAAGTTTTGTTGCACAGTATTGAGACAACAGGTAATATAGTATTTGTATTTTTCTAGCCTCGCAGTCTTGTCTTGTATCAAAACCTGAGTAATTCATTGATAAGCTAATAAAGAAAACGATCAGGCATTTTAGGGCATTTAGTACATTGAAGTTACATATTAATAAAGTCATTTTAATTTATTGTCCCCTATCTCTCCCTATTTATTAGAGCGCAGACTCCAGAAAAAGGTTAAGTCAACTTGTCCTCTTTGTTAAACTAAGCAGAACGTGCACAAGGCCGCCTTGTTTGCCCAAATCTCTGAGACTGCACTGCCCTCAAATGGCACAACCAGGTCAATGCACACCGTGTTTTAACCAGTCCCTGTCTGTCTCTCCATATAACTGCTCCAGGACAAAGAAGGATTAATTAAGAAGCAACCATGAGCAGCCAAGAAGCCTAATGCCCACAGAAGAAATACACACACAAACACACACACACACATATACTGCCCTGACTCACAACTAGTCTTCCCTATTCTCTACCGCCTCTGATAAGTGTGAAATTCACTCCCTATACACAAAGGCCGGAGAGGAAATAATTTCAGTAATAAAGCTAATGGGTTTAAGTGAGACTGAAGAGCAGCCAAGAGCAGCTAAAGAGGCGTAGAGGGAGGGTAGGAGAAAGACATGGATATGTGCAGAGGCTTGAACAAAAAGAAGCTGGCGAGAAGAAGAAAGAAGAGGAAATGCACAGCATCTTTTTCGCATTGTTTTATGCTTAGATTGTTGAGGAACAAAAGGCAGCACTCATTTTCCCCTGACTGTCATGATACAGTAGCTGATAAGAGTCTGTCTGCATGCAGCAATGGGCGGATTTGGAACGGTGGTTAATTTAATTGATAATGCCAAACAATGGCCCAATGCTCGCAGGCGGTTTATGTTTCTTTTTGTGTGTGTGTGTGTGTGTGTGTGTGTGTGTGTGTGTGTGTGTGTGTGTGTGTGTGTGTGTGTGTGTGTGTGTGTGCGCGTGTGCATGTGTAATCAACATAGGGGAAGTTAAGCAAAGAAAAGTGAGCCCTCGAGGCAATATTCTACAATTCAGCATGTACTGTGTTACAGGTCTACCCATACACATCTGTAAGGGAAACAACAGCTCTTTAAAACCCAAACAAGTGTTTCTATTGTAGAAACATTCCAGTTAAGATATTTAAAAAATGTTAGTAGAAGCAGTAATTATGCTCACAATAACACAATGAAAATAAACTACTTCACTAATATCCTTATTTTTACAACAGGTTTCTTCCAATTACTTAGATAGATAGATAGATAGATAGATAGATAGATAGATAGATAGATAGATAGATAGATAGATAGATAGATAGATAGATAAAAACAATAGTAAAGGAACTGTAAATGATACAGTGTTGATTTATGTAAATTAAATTAGTCAAAATGTATATGATAAGGTCACAGTCTGAAACAATGAGTTTATTTAAACAATGATGTATTCTGAAATTAAATATTCAAGACAAAATAGTTAATGAGGCCAACATGTGTAATCACTTTGTAATTAACAGCTAAAGATGAGACCTTTAGAAATGTACGGATGTTTTAGGCTGATTTCCAAAACTTTAACTTCACAAGAGCAAGTTTAACCAGTTCACATTTCTCATTAAGAGCTATAATAGAAGAACATATTTTTAAAAAAGGATCTAAAAAGATTTTATAGTTCTATGGGGTTAGCAGACCTTTGTTATTCATACCAGAAACAAAATTGTGAGAGGAGTCACTGTAAGGATTGCTGGAAAAGCAAAATCAGTTTTTTGTTGTTTTTTTTCTGGTTTTTTTGCAGGTCTTTATCTTGAATCTAAACTTCCAAAGGGCTGCCAACCTGTCTACATACAGTATGTCCCATAACTGAAAGAACAACAAGGTAAAACAGAGAAGTTTTCTTTCTCTCATCTTTGCTTCCTGAACAAACCTCAGAGACGATTTTGCTTGTTGACAAACTTACGTTTTCCTTTCAACAGTTCCTTATATCTCTTTTCTTCCTCTTACTAGTGCTTAGAGTTGTAAACTCAGATTTTTTTTTTCATTCAGCATCAATTCCATTGTTGACCTGGAAGTTACTTTTAAAGTGTAGTGTTTTCACTGATTGGTAAAAACTTTTTTTTTTTTTGCACTCAGCTGCTCACCAGTTGAGGGTTCAAGCTGTAAATCAAAGTCCTGGTCACCATCCATCTTCCTGGTGCACCTCTACTTTAACAGTGACTTGTTGTCAAACACTGAGACACATATAATCATTTTCAAAAAGCCACTGCTACAAACGTACAACTCCAAATTAATTGTGACATTTTGGTCCCTGCTGATGTGTATTGCATCACTGGACTAAGTGCCCTCTGCATTATAAAAGCTCCACATCCCAATCTTCCACCGCGTTACTTGATAGATTTGTTTGTCTTTTTGCAGTGAACGATTGTGCAGCTGCATTTCCTCTAAGGGATTTATTTTGTTTGACTTTTCCTTGATTGAGCTACATCAGCTGAACAACAAAAGAAAGCAGCAAAGCAAGAAAATCCACTCGTGATGATGGATGTGATAAGTAAGCAAACTACTGTGAAAAATTGATAGATCATCTCAGTTAATAGCTTAAACTGGTCTTAATGTAATTGCATTCGGTGGGCTGCTTTCATTAAATAAAGAGCCCGTGCAGAAAGGAGTTCGCCAGCAGCTGCTGACTGCAACATCAAGAATTAACTGTCACCTCCTCGGCAGAGGCTAAGAGAGGGCCAAATGAATCCCCTTTCCTCCCGTCTCCTCTCCTCTCTCCCTTCCTTTCACCCAGCCAACCATCCCAGTATTAAGTGAGGCGAGCGACAGAGATATGAATGTGATATTCCCTCTGGTATTTTTAACCGCCGTATTGAATTCGTATAAAACACTTAAGGCTCCTCAGCTTCTGCCTGATGGGAGCCTCTCGCAGGATTATCTTTGAGTCTCCAGAGAGAGCTTCTCGCCTGCCATGAAAAATTTCTGTTTCCTCTCTTACACATCTGTCCCTTCCTACTTCCATCCCAGCCCCGCCGTCGTATGCTCTTTGATGCATTTGGGGGAAGGGGGAAGGAGGATTTTGCCCGCCCTCACTCATAAAAACCTAATGAAGTTAGAAGGAAAAGTCCATAAAATCTCATTAGGGGTTCACCTCCTGATATTGGATACAAATCAAACTTAGGAGCCCTCCCGAGGATTGGTGTAATGAGTAGTGATAAGTAGTATGTCTTTGGGAAAAGCGTACCGTTTCCAGACAAGCGCTAACAGGATGTTTGGTGCGTGTCATGTGAAAAGCACAATAAGACGACGAGGCCCTCACATCGCAATGAGTCCCTACATGAAAGTAACAAAAGTAAATGAGGGCCTACAGAGAGAGGCAATAACGATAGTGAATTTACCAGCAGAAGAAGAGGCTGTCAAGCAGAGGGATGCAGCAGGTTTGGGTAAGTGACAGATCGAATAATCAGACGTCCAGCGAACGGGGCTTATTGTTTGTCAGCTTACCTCAGCCATTCATTATTTCACAAGCTTGGTAAACAGAGCAAATAACGCATTGTGGCTGAGTTAATTACACTTTTGCTGTATTGTTTATTTATATTTTTTTAATGGCTATTTATTTTTGTAACTTGTGCGTTGCAAATGGAGCGAAGAATACAATATCTTTGCAACTTCTATGGAATTTTTAGGCTTTATTAGTAAAACTAAAAATCCTGTTTAATGTATTTTAAGTCAATAATACAAAATAAATAAATAAAACAACAAATAAAAGCCTTCTTTTGTTATTTAAGCATACGACAACAGCATTTATTTGGGACCATTTTTTTCTTGTGCTCATCTTCAACAAAGAGACAAAATAGATAACAAAACAAATAATGAAACACAAAAAAGAGTAACAATGTTGCCTCAATATCTGGCAACAACATAACACCATTATATTTCTTGTCAATATAAGGGTTTATTTCATAAAGTTCTGCCCATTTCCTGTGAGCGTGTTGCTATTTTTACAGGCACCAGATGTGAAGATGGATCGTTAGGCTTAAGATTCCATAATCTGACTTTTATTGTGAAGTAACAAAGGAAATAGCTATTGACCTCCCACTCCGTCAATCCAATGTCAGTTGACAAGTAACAGACTCAGTTACATACAGTAAGACTCAGCCAGCTGATTTTTGGAGGAAAAAATGGACATGGTGACAGAGTGACGGGCATGAAACAAATAATTAGTAAGAACTGTGAGACTCACTTTATTTTTTACCCATATTGCATTTGATCTATTCTTGTCATCTCTAGTAATTTAAAATCCTTATACTGACCAAAAATAAACTTAACGATTCAATCTTGAGCAGAGATTTTTATATTTATGAAACTTTAATCCATTTAACTCAAAAAGGTATACTTTCAATGGCTTTTGCTACGGTAACTAGGGCCACCATAGAATTAAACAACTTTTAAGCACAATATTTGGGCAAGTCAAACCCTGACTACAAATTAAGTCAACACAACTACACCACTACTGCTACCACTGTAACCTTGGTTATGGTTTTGATGTTGCACTACCTTTGAAAGAACAAACTGATCCTGGAGAGATATGGAGAGCAATCAAATGAACTCCTTAATCCCCCTCACTATTTGCTGCAGGTTTTAATCTGACAATAAGTAGTGTTTCTGTATTTTATATCTACAAAATGTGGACATTAAGGGAAGACATCAGAAAACATGATGACAATGGAATAATTCATTTATTGTCTGTTTGCGATGCTATTTTAGAACACTTTCAAGGGAAACTCTTCAAGTTAGGTGCAGCCATACCCATTTAAAAAATGAACTGTTCACTAGTTATGAACAGGGTATGCCATCCCACATCAAGCCCCAGCTTTTTGGTTTTCGCCACAGTTTTTACATCCATGTCCTACTTTTCATGACTGCAAGAGCATGTGGTGTGGTGTATTCAAAATGAAAAATGGATACTCTTCATGCTTTGATCCATCTAGAAGAAAATGCGGTCTTGAGTCTGACATTATCTTTTGCATGATCACCGTCACTGTCCCCGAATTAAACCACAAAAGAAGAGAACGTTAATGACTGTGTCAGGACAGGCGAAATATGCAGCATATTAGGCTATATTATGAATAATAGAGCACCCTGAGAGACCGCTACACTGATCGAACACAACCTTATGAATTATCCTGTGATGCGTTTTCATATTTATTTCTGGACCTCTGCTATTTCTCATGCTTGGGTGAGGTTCATCACTTAACAATCAATTATTAACATGTGTCAGAATGAGGAGTGCTATTACAGGGATTGGGATGCATGTTGTACAGTACGGTGGCCGGAGCTGACAACACGTCTTGTACTCTCGCTCTCTCCTGCCTGTCGGGGAAGTCAGATTTTACGGCGGAATCGGAAAATTTCTGCCTCTTAATTTCTGAATAATGCATCCGGTAGAGCCTGCATTATACCAAAATGTGCATGGGAGTCAGACGGTACATTAGAAACTTTTCAAAGTCTCCATGTAGGCTTTTTGCTAACATTTGCTGGATATAATTAAATGTGATAGACAGGGATCGTATCATTATTCCTGAAGTGGAAAAAGTCAAAAGTTTACAGTCAGTCATAATGACCAGACGCAGCATATGGTTTCAACACCTATTTAAACAGTAAACAACTAAGCAGCTGTGAGTTACAAGCTTATTAATATACTTTTCTACTTTTCATCCATCCATCCATTTTCTTTGCACCCTTGTCCCTCAGAGGGGTCGGGAGGGTTGCTGGTGCCTATCTCCAGCTGACGTTCCGGGCGAGAGGCGGGGTTCGCCCTGGACAGGTCGCCAGTCTGTCGCAGGGCAACACAGAGACATACAGGACAAACAACCATGCACACCTAGGGACAATTT
>CAEGAF010117730.1:0-12317 GCA_903067075.1 Micropoecilia bifurca
GCAAGGCTGGGTAAGTCGGACATTCATGGTTTTGAGGGTGATTTTGAAATGAGTGATTTTTGTTGTTTGCAAATGTTTGAATATGCCTCGGTCTGCTGTGATAGGACAGTGCAGAGCAGCACGCTAGCACTCGGTACTCTGTGGCTAACACGATTAGCGTGGCTAACATGATTACAGTTTAGTAAAAAGCCTTTTCAGGTAAAATAAAATCTTTAATGTATGTCAGATACGGTACACATTGCATATTGATCTGTTCTGCTAATGTAAGACTGTAACAGCCAGACTTCAAGGTGTAGAAGTTGTATCAGTGCTGCCATTATGCTGTACTTGGCTAAAAGGTTTTCATAATGGATGTGTTTTTTATTGACTATTATTTTTATTCACTAAACACAAAGAAAGCAAAGCAATAATACTTACACCAGCAGACAATCCTTTGTTCTTATTGATCCTACAATAATTTGGCTGCAAATGCGGTCGTGAAAAAGGCGTTTCAGATTTTGGAAATCTGTTAATTTTAGTTCCACAAACATGATCAGGATACCTGACATCACCTGTACAGATTCCCCACTGACAGTGGGGAGCCATTCTTTTTGAGCCTGAGTAAAAACCTTCTATCGATCTGGTAGTCCACAATGTACATTAGCTTGAGTTTCTGAGACGGTAACCCACTGATAGCTGCGATGTGACGTAAAATTGGCATTAGCCAATGAAAAGGTCCGACCGGGGTAAGGTCCATTCAGGCTTTCCAACCTCTCACCCTGTGCTTACTGTGGGGACACAGTGACAGTTAGGATTTTTTTCACCTAAAACAAACATGTTTTTGTTTTCCTGCCCTAATGAAAAGGGAAGCGCCTCCTGTTTTCCTTTTCTTTAGTTATTGTCTTTGGATGATTGTACTAAAATTGATTTCTCTTCTCTTGTACTTCTGTACAACAAGAATAAAGCATTCTGATTCAAAAGGAGAAAATCAGTTCAGAATCCAGCGAAAGCTAATTGCAAATGCATTCACATCACAGCAAGCTAAAGAAAATGCAAAACAGACCTTCCATTGTGCAGGAAGTCGAAAGCATTGTGGTGGCCAGTGTTTAGCTTTACTGCAGAAAACTTCTCAGCTGTTATTTTTCTGATGTTCTTGCATCCACTCATGGTGCGTTCACAGCAAACATGCTTTGCCTGTTGGGCAAGTCGGGTTTATATTTAAAATCCATGTGGAGGCTCCGGCTAACACAATTCTTGTGCGTCTGACGCACCTCCACATAAACTTTGCATGTAAACTAGATGCGCATTTGATGTGAACGCATCATCAGACTGTTGCCAATTTCACTGAAGTGACATCACAATCAGAGGAGTAATGTGAAACAACCTCACACCTTTCACCTACTGTGTCTGCTCACATGAAGTCATGGCTGTAGTGGCCAGAGAGCTTTGTGACACAGAGACTCACCAGAGGAATGGATAGCTTTGCTCCTCTTTTGCATAACCTCCATAAGGGCCCCAACAATCCCTGCAGTTGGAGCCGGAGTTGGGGGACCCGATTCTGGAAGATCTGATACCTAAAGGCACAAACACAACCATCACACAACAGGCCTAATCACTTCTCATTCCTCAACAGAACAGTAAGGGTTTCATAAAAAAAGTTTTGTTTTTCCCTCAGCAATAATAGGAAATAGAATTTCTCAAAAGAGACTTCGCCACCTGGTGGATCACTGGCATAACATCATGGAGGACGTTTGCTCTAGAACCAAACATCATCTCTCTAATATGCTGGAACTAGACAACAACGAAATCCCTTAACTCCCAAACCGAGCAGCCTGCCTGGAGGAAACTCAAAGATCTGACCCAATTCTAGGTCAGTACACACATCGCCAAGCCCTCTGGGAACAGGGAGCCTTTAAGACCTGGTAGCTGCTCAGCCTAGTTAATAGAACCTGGGGCAGAAGCTGCTTCCCCAGGTTCTGCCCCGGGAACCCGGCCCGCCCCAGGTCCAGCTGAGCCCTGGGCAGCAGGGTGTTTACAGAGCGCCGGTCCTGCAGGAGAGAAGGATTTGAAGAAGTGGTGCTCACAGTCTTCAGCTGGATCCCCTGTCGGATCTGGTCCAGCAGCGCGTCCCGGCCAGTGCTGGAGGCCGGAGCCCGCTGGTTCTGCTCCACCTTCTTCAGCTGGGCCCCCCCCCTGATCTGCTCCAGCAGTACTGACTTCCTGCCTGGGCTGGGAGAGTCCCGACTACTGCAGACATTGTCCAGCTCTGGTGGGGGTGGAGGACCTGGAGGTGGAGGGGGTGGAGGGGGTGGAGCAGGTGCAGAGCTGGCAGGGGATGGTTGAGGAAGAACTGGTGAGGGAAGGGGGGGAGTTTGAGGGGCGACGGAAGATGCTGGATGGGGAGGAGGGGGGGGAGGCTGCTGGTGATGATGGGGAGGAGGGGGAGGAGGCTGATGGCCCCCCCTAGAGGGGGGAGGAGGAGGGACACCAAGAGCTCCTGGTCTGGAGGGGGGAGGAGGAGGGGCTGAAACAGGAGCTCTGGAGGGAGGAGGTGGAGGGGGGGCTCCTCTGCTCCCTCTGAATGGGGGGGGTGGGGCTGTGCTGTGTGGAGGGGGAGGGGGAGGAGGGCCGCCACTTCGAGAGGGAGGAGGAGGCGGAGCTGCAGAGGGAGAAGAAACATGGAATGATCGCTCATTCTGCATCAATACAATAGATATTTCTCATCAATTTTTTCATTATTTATGCCATTACTCTTCTGGATCAGCAAGTACATCGAGACCATGATCTTTTATTTTATGTAGGGATAGATGAATACATTTATTGGCCATCTCTAATGCCAAGTTTTATTTTCTTGTACATGTATAAAATGTCAGCTTCTGTTCCAACACCAACAGATAAAAGTCAGTATTTTGCAAAAGGAACAATAAATGTCACCTGTTAGCAGCAACTAATGAGCTCCATGTATGTAGAGGATGTTTCCGACATGTCAGATCTAATTTGGTCGGGATATGAAAAGATCCCGACCAAATCTGTAGTCATACTTTATTTGTAGTAATAGTGACGCTAAACGGGACTAATGTCTTGTTTACAGTATGATAACAATATTGGAAACAGTTAATATTAAAATATGTTAATATGTTTCAGTAACATAGCAGCTTAATTAAATAAAATTTACCATAAACTTCTGAGAAATAAAACACACAAAATGAAACTTCTACAGGTATGTCGCAATTATAAGAAATCTGCTGAGTAAGCAGTATGTGATGTAACATCGCAGTGCGCATGACCACAAGGTATGTTAGATTTACAGGTATGACAGATGGTCAGAACACCGGATCAGGTCAAAATGAAAAGGATGAGGATCAGGTCAGTCTCAGGCTTCTGTGGCGCAGTTTTAATATCCACACAGAAAACGAAACCAGAATACACCATATTAAGATGTATTAATCTACTTATTTAAGTCTGAAGAGAGATGAAGGTGGCTCACCGGGGGCCTCATGTATAAATGGTGCGTACGCACAAAAGATGTGCGGCACCATATTGTACAAACAAATAGGCATGTATAAAAATGAACGTGGCGTGAAAGTTTCCGTAAATATACACAAGTTTTTGACCTGCTGTGAAAATGTGCAGCAGCTACGCAAACGTTTTCTGTGGACAATATTAAACCACAAAGCGTCAAAACTCACCTAAATACACTCAAATCTGACTACATTCAATGTTTTTTAGACAAAGAAGCATCAAACTTGATGTTTTTTCATGATTTTTATTGTTTCAATGAAAAGAATGAAACAATAAATTTATCCTCAGACAATAACCTATCAGGCACATAAAATAAATAAAATAAAATAAAAGATTTTGCAAACCTCACTCAAATGTAAATAAGATGTTTTTGTCTCATAATGATGCAACACATTGCTCTGTGACCCGAAGCGCGTGGAATGTATGTATGGAGTCATTTTAATCTGACTGAAAAAGAAAGCAGGGTTGGATCAGCAGATTAATTAAGGTGTGTAGAGAATCACACATACATAAGTAGCTGAGTAAAGGTGATGGCTCTGATGGAGAACATCGCCAATGGAAGGAGTCAGGGAGCGACTGATCAGAGATCATATTGATCTGCTGGTCATTCTGGAGCTCTGAGCAAAACTTAAAGAAGGAGCCGTGCGGTACCAGCACCGGTACTGGTGCTGGTACCAGTACCGGTACCAGCACCGGTACCAGCACCGGTACCAACACCAGTACCAACACCGGTACTGGTACCGGTGCTGCAGTCATCCTTCAGTGGAGCCGCCTGCTTTGTGAATGCGCCTTTATGGACAGAAAGGATTGTTCTGTAAAGGTACAACTTGTACGCATGATTTCTCTAAACATCCTCTTTCCCCACTCAAAGGACTCTCTGACTTTAAATCCTGATTGAATGCTCTGCTGTTCAAACTCTTTATTTATTTTTTAATTTGAATTTTAAAAAAAAATGTATTATTTTTATTTTCGTGAAGTGACCTTATGTGCCCTGAAAGCACCTTTTACATAAAATATATAATAATTATAAATAATTATACTGCTACAAGCAAGGACTGTTGCCAGGGTTATTGTTTCACGGGTATTTATACTAATTTAAATATGTATTTGTGGGCGGCGACTGGGCGGACCAGCAGCTGCACACTTTTCTAAATTTGTCCGTACGCCAAGTTTAAGTGTGAAAACTGTGCACTTTTTTTATTCATGAGGCCTCAGGTAAGCAAAGAAAGAGAAGGTCCAGAAGTTAATTAGTCTGTGACAGGAGCAGCTGCCAATGTGTTACAGTACTGAGCTGGATGTGCTACTATAAAACACCAATTTTATTTTGCAGTTCACACACTGATCTGTGTCATCTTTTCTATTTACTTTAAAGTGAACCAACACTGTTTTGTCTCTTTCTTGGTGGCACTTCTTTCTATTAGCAGTCTCCCTCCATAGCTGCTAATAGCACTTAGCATTCATCAGCAGCTCATTGATGGAGGCAAGACTCATCCAACAATAACACAGCGTGCTAAATAAAACATAATTTAACAAAGTCTCAAGCCAGATCATTTTCTTGAAGCAGCCATACCAGTGATAAACGTTGTGGCCACAACCCTCCACAGGGTCTGATCAGAGTTCTGACCACAACAGTATGGAGCTAAATTAGTCTCAGAAAGATTTCTAATCTCGGTAAACAGGCACTGCTTACATGAACTGAATGATGAGTGACATTAACACACAGATGTACGAGCAGAACCAGAACCATGCGAGGAGGTGTGTGTCTGCTCTCACCCTGCCTCCTCAGCTCGTTCTTGACAGCCTCCACCCCCCCTTTCTTCTCGATGAAATCGTAGATGACCTTGGATGTCTCTCTGTCCTTCAACTGAGCCTCGGAGATCCCACACATGTCAAACAGGTTCTTCAGCTCCGGGTCCAGGTTGTTTAGCTGCTCAAACAACAAAATTTGTTCAACTCTGAACATTCAACGTAACTCAAATTATGCTGACTGATAGAGATGCAAATCTTTCAGTGTCTAGTGGTCCTTTTCACTTGTATGCCAACCAGAGCTGTGTACTTATAGCACTGATCAGGATGTGCTACTATGGTGGAATCCATGTCAACAGATAACTTCATCAACACTTTTAGGAGATTTTTCACTCTCCGTGGTTTGGCCAAACTTCTCTGAACTGACAGGGGAACCAAGTTTGTGGCTGCATGCAGAGAACTCCAACTTCAACTCCAAAGATGCAGTGGTTGAATCCTATCTACAAAACAAAAGATGCACATGGATTTTTAACCTGCCACGTTCATCACACATGGGTGGTTCAGACTTATCAGTGTAGCCAGATGCATTCTAGATGCTATGTTACTCCAAACAGGACACACAACGTTTTGAGCGCACTCATGGTGATCATTAATGCCAGACCTCTGTGTCTAATGATCCTGTGATGCCAACCATCCTCACTCCAGCCATGCTGGTAAATCAAAGGACAAGCTCAGTCTCAGCTCCTTCTGCTGAATTCAAGATGGGTGTTCTCCAAGGTAAACAAAGGAAGCATGTCTAGTGTCTTGCACACACATTTTGGAAGGGATAGAAACAAGAATATTTATCCACTCTACAAGTGTGCAGGAAATGGACTCAGGAAGAAAAAAATATACAGGTGGAAGATGTTGTTTTGCTTAAAGACAGCCAAGCCCACAGGAATGACTGGCCCATTGGGATCACTGTGAAAACCTTACCAAGCAGGGACAGGTTCGAACATAAGGTAGAAATGAAGACAAAGGGGGACATGCTAAGATTTTCCTCAGACCTGTCTGAAATTATTGTTCTGCTTTCTTGAGGCATTTGAAGATGGACAGAAAAAGTTTTCCATAATTATAGTGACAAAATAATATTTTGACAAGCGAGGACTGTGCTTATTCCATCAATGTATTTTGTTTAGTTTTCTTATGCTAAATAGTAAGTGGACTACGGAGCCTTACTGACACCTAGTAGGCGTTGTTCACATATTTAATTTGGTCAGTCAAGAAGAACTGGTCTGGCTGTACACTTGGTGTCATTGGCTGTCCTTCAGACACGTTTGTCCCTTGGACACTGTCTTTTTACAAAACAAACAAGAAAAGATAATGTAATGGGAAGAGTTACAAAATAAAACAAGAAAAACTATCAAGGACTAGATTATCAATCAATCAATCAATCAATCAATCAATCAATCAATCAATCAATCAATCAATCAAATGTTATTTGTATAGCACATTTCAGCAGCAAGGCATTTCAAAGTGCTTTACATAATTAAAATAAAAACAGCAACTATCTTCAACTCAGGTGTTAGCTAGCTGTCTAGCTTTATAACAGCAACACTTTGGTTGAGGGCAGCATAGCTGGAGTGTGCCACAGCAATGGGAAAATAAACTGGTGTAAAATAACTAAACAATTTGGAGCTGCTTTTTGTCGCTCTATGTGTCGGCTTTACTCTACACTGAGACCCGTTACCATCACAACTGACACAACACTTCCGCTAACCCACAGAGCAGAGAGTAATATATTGACCAGAATGCCTTGCACTGTAGTTAGCTTCCTGCTTTTGGAGAGGTCTCCAATCCACTTGCAGTCACACTGCATTCAAACCATGTCACAGTTCACTACAACTGAACTCTGAAGAGAACTCTGTGAACCTAGTGACCTAGGTTATTAGGAAGATCAGGGTTGGCTTTTTTAGTACGCATTAAAGTTTGATTGTGCATTCACACCTCTCCAAGCAAACCAAACGTCCTAGACAAACAAACCAGAGTTTGATTAAAGTGGACTAACAGGGCTGGTGCGGATGCACCCTGTAGATCACCTATAGATCGCAAAGATCACTGTAGTTGACTGCAGACAGGCAGACGTGACCTGGTGGGTGGGTCTGTGAGTCAGCCTTCATGGGAGGGCTAAAGGTAACAAAAGCTGATTTTCAAACCTTTGCAAAAGATAAAATCAAAGGATAGATCAGCTTCATGTATAAGTGTCAGCTGATCACCGATCTCAAATTTATGAGTGCTGCTGGGTCTGAACCTTTAGAATGGGAAGCATAGCTAAGACCCACCTGCTGCTGAGACAACAGCTGCCAGGATACAGGGGACTGCAGTCCACCTCCTTCAACCCCGATGGTGGAGGAGCTGCTACCCCAGGTTGGTCAGACGGCAGGCTGAGACTCTGAGTCCCATCCGTCTCATAAGAACCCATGATGGGCAGAGTGGACCAAAACAAGTCCATCTGGATGTTTTAAATAATTTGTCAAGTTCCAGAAAAACCTTCAGCTTAGTCTACTTTGCTGGAGTCACACTCCCCTGATGACATCACTACAGCTCATAATGGATGCCAGCTCCAGGCTTTTAAATATAAATCTGGCTGGATCTGGACTCATTTAATATAAAACACCCCAAGAACATATTGATGATAGATTATGATTATTTTCCTCCCTCTATTATTTTCCAGGATCATCACCTCCAGCTGAGAATTTGCATTTCCGCCACTTACATCTATATCAGGTGTGATTATTAAAGGCAGGCAGAGTTCATCTGACATGTTTAGCTGAATCCAGGATTTTATGATCAAATGTTGCATCCAGGCAAACACCTGCTGCTGTTGGCAGCAGAAGCAGGTGATCAGTGAGTTCAATCCCAGGATCTGAACACAGAGCTGAGCTCTCTACTCTGGAGAAACAAACTCGGTCATATTTGGCTTCTTTCTGTCAGAGCGGACAGAGGACTAGCTGAAGGCCAGGAGCGATGAGGTCAGCAGGCCTGCTGCTGCTGTCTGGAACATCCACAGTGTGCAGAAGAAGACGCTTGAGACAATGACGTGTCATTGTGTGATGACATCATGCTGTCAGACAGGTCACTATGGTACTGTTGTGGGAAGTGTGGTACTCACATCAAAGCCTGTATTTGGATCCCAGCCCACATGGCCGATGTGCCTGAGGAAGATGGAAGAGATGTGTGGTGAGATCACAGATGTGTTCACATGCAAATTCACATCAGCTGCTTAGCATACACAACAAAGAGATCACAATCTAACAGCTGGCAGTCTGAAGGCTGCTCTGTGGAGATGGACACAACAGGACCCAGAGCTTGTTCTACCCCATCAGCACCATGACTGTACTGGAGAAATCACACAGCAGATCATTTATCTGGCATAACAGCAATAAGTCACTCAACAACATCCAGAAGACACCAAGAAGTAGTGTTTGCTGTGCATCTGGGACCTCCTGACTCTCATATAGAGTGTCTACATTAAGCTTTAACTCCAGATGGGGTTATTGTGACCCACCTTACCATGTTCAAATCAGATCAGTTTACCAACCCCCTCCCGGCTTTCCGCCCTCCCTCTCAACAGATTAGTGCTCCTGCTGCCCTGCTGTCTTCAAAGAACAAACAGGTGGCCTACAAGGCGCTTGAGAGCCACTCGGTCATTGGATTTTTCAGGTGTTTTTCCAGCAGCAGGTCTGCTGAGAGCGGACAGCAGCCTAACAAGCTAACAGCTAACCCACCACCTGCTGGACTGCTGGCCTAACCAAGAGCAGAGCAGGAAAAATAATCACTATAAATAGTCCAAAATGTAGGGTGTATTTATTATGTACAACTATTTTAAATTCTTGTGTTAATGTAAGGATATTTTACTGGATGTTGTCCAACCATTAGATCCTCACATGAGGATGAACACATAAGGTTGGTTATAAAGCAGCCTCAGCTGTGCTACTGAAAATGTGCAGCAGAGTCAATCTAGCCGGTGCCACAGAGCTGAACTCACTGGAAGTTGCTGGGCGTACCGATGTCCGCCTTTGTCAGCTTCTTCTTCTTGCTCTTCTTGTCCCTGCGGACCAGGCCACTGTGGCTCAGCATGTTGTTGAGGTGATAAGGCTGATGGTGACTGTGGGAGTTCTGGACTCTGATGTTGTTGATCTCTGGATTCTTGATGTCCACGGTGGCCATGGGCAGAGCTGGACCTAACATGGTTAAAGAGATATTAATAAGTGGCATGGCATTTTTTGCAAAATTTCAACTGAGTGATGCTAAAGCTATGACACTTGAGGAGTTCTAGGAAGAGCATATTTACAGACAAAGATTGCATATAATTTTGCACAGTTCTGGCTCAATAACCGCTCAGCATGTCATGTGAGCGTATTCTCCAGTTAGCAATAAATCAAACACTACATTTGTTGACAATTCTTTCTACAATCGATTCATTATGATCAATCTGATTAATTGTGTCAGTCCTATTTTACAGCTGTGGATAAAAAAGTGCTATGGCAAGTTGATCAATTAATACATAGGAACACATTTCTGTTAAGTATTTTCAGAAAACCAATACACCATAAAATGTGTATTGTGAAATGTTAGCATTTGTATGAGCATTTATCTCCATATTTCATGACAGAGTTTAACTAAAGTGATCTAAAATGTGTGAGGGCTGTTTGGGTTGTAGAAAGGTAATAGCCGATGCCTCCATGTTCTATTGGTTTTCTTTCAATAATGAACTTAACTGAATAAACTGATGGGTAACTAGGATCAACTGGAATGTATGAGTGATTGGTGAAGTGTCTTGAGATGACATTTGCTGTCATACAGAAATAAAATTAATTGAACAGAAATGTTAAAGATAAAAAGATCTAAAGAGCAAGGCATTAAGGAGAAAACTAGGGTAGGAGGAGCATATTAAGTTCAAGGAGCCAGGGTTTCCGCCAGTGTATTATAAGCCTGTTGGGCTGCCATGTTTTACATGCTCCATGTGAGGCTAGGTGGGGTTATAAGGGTTTATAATTTTTGTAGTTGATGCATTGAACAGGGAGCGTGCACCAATCACTGCGCGCTGGCGTGGATCAGCCCATGGAGGAGCTCTTGCCTTGTGACTCTCGCAGCACGCTGATGTTTTATTTTATTTTATTTTTTGCGGTGACTCAATGCATATCAAATGTTTTGTCTACTTAAAGTCAGGTAAAGTTGCTGCGTGGCCACATATCAGTATAACTCGTATAACTCGTTAGTTAAATCTGGGAGATGGGGCCTAGTTTAATTGACCGAGCAGTCAAATGGACTGGTTCTAAATGTGATCAGCATTCCGTTGTGTTTTTAGATCTACTGATTCATTACTTAATTTGGATTTAACAGAAGAGCAAAGAATTGATATTTATTTTAATTCCATTTTTTTATTTGTAGTTTTTAAAACTATAGTTGTGGGTATTGTCATCAATGTCTTACAGTAAAATATAATTACATAGTAATATGTTACGTTTCCTGTCAACTTAAGATCTTTTAATACAAAACTCCGGGGACCACCAGGCTTAGCAAGTTTTCTGGTGGAAACCCTGCTGGGTTATTCAGTCAGTTGGAAGGCAGACTGGTATGATCCAGAGTATTAAAGTCTGACTGTGTCCGCCATGATCTGTTCACCTCTGGACCATTAACGACCCTCAGGACCAGTTCTGTCCTGCAGATTTGAGCCATCCCTCCAGTTACTGGAAAGCTGTTCACTCCTTCAATTCCTTATAATCTGAATAAACCACAGCAACATCTGACATAAACACTAATCCACCACTAATCCCAGCCCAAACCCGCCTTCCCTCCCCATTAATGCTGGGGTTCTGCTCCTAGACAGAGAGGTTTTCTGCCATCTGCCATCTCCTGAGGCTCTGACACGTTTACAGTCTGTCTACCCACTGACCCCAGAATTCATACCAAAATTTATAACAAACTTGCATCTTTTACGTTACTACAGGACTTAATGTTTACCATGAACCAAGAGAATGGAATGGCGCATGTTCTGAAAGCACCTACTGACTGGAAGGATCTCCATTCATGGTGGGTCTTTATTAGTTAAAATTGACTCGACATTAGATTAGTCCCAATTTATGACCGAGCTGCAGATAAATTACCTCATGTAATCATAGACTTTTATAGTTTAGATATTTGTCCTGGGATAGAAAGTCCTTTTTGTTTTGATTCTTGAAATTTATCACAGTATTGTAATCTAAATGTGGTAGACTGGACTTTAGTTTGCTTTAAATCTGAATCTTTCTGGACATAGTTGGAAAGACATGAAAGGACTAGAAGAGAACTGGATGCTACAAACATGGATATAACTAAGGCCACGTTCACACTGTAGCCCGGAGTGACCCAATTCCAATTTTTTGTCAAATTGGATTATTTTGCTGTGGCCATTAACACTTCCAAATATGTGACCTGTGTGTGATTTTCAGTGTGAACTGCAAATTACCTGAAAGAGCTGCATGCACAGTAGAGGGCACAATATCATACATCAAGAGCATGCTCAGTGTTAGTGCTCAGTGTTTGCTGAAGTAAACATGGATGCTAATGGTGGAGCAAAGTTTATGTTTTGAAGTTCTTGTCCAATGTTAAGAAAATACATTTAAAATATGCTAGTTTTCAAACCTAGCAACATGTCTTGATTGAAATAGCCTAATTATAGTTTTCAGATTAATAACTTATTTGCTCTGCTTCCACTATGTTTAGATAAAGGCGACAACTGATTGATCTTGAAAACAAATTGCAGGGAGTATCTAACTTTAATAAGGGTCTGAGACAGCTAGTTGGATGAGTAAAGATACGCCTTATTTGAATAAATTAAAGAGAAGAATACACTTTTACTATAAAAGTTTGTACACAGGAGTAACAAATCAGATTTACTCTTGCAATTCTCCAAAGAAGTGTCTATGGGCGGGACTACCGCTCCAAGATGGCCGCCGTATTTTCTGCGCCGGAGCAGCCAATGAGAGGTCTGCTCTTATATTATATTATGTCTATGGGTGTTTCCTATTGGTGGTGATGAACAAACC